>CABFVZ010002489.1:21711-47548 GCA_902151445.1 Timema monikensis | reverse complement strand
CCCCCCCCCTTACACACACACAAAGAACGTTCCGGCGCTCATAGTTGGCAGACCCCTTAAGACGTCGAACACATCGCATGTTCCCTGTAGAAGCAATAAGGTCTGTGTGACCTGCCGTAACGCGGGTAGTACTAAAACGGTGTGTGTTGGTTTTAATGGTGTGGGCAACGATTTTAACGACAGTTAATTGGCAGTCATGAAACTCCCGCCGCTCAGGTTGGCTGGGGTGTTTTGAGTCGTACATCACTTTGAACATAGCACGTCATGGTGTTTACAACCTTTTGTTGTGGTCACTCACCATATGGTTGGGCGGCACAGCCGCCTCAAGTAAAGAGTCTCAGGCTGACTCTAAGTGAGGGCATCCCATATCCGGGTCAGTGGCGGTCCAAGAAGAACAGATTGGTGGGGAGTGTGGGAGATTAGGGATGAGATAAACTGTTTATATGCGGATATGTCAGCACATGGACTAAGGTACGAGTTTAGTTTGATCTGGTTTGTTGCTGACGACGAGAAGTTCAAGGTTCGAATCCCTAGAAGGCGAAATGAGGGGTTTTCCCCTACAATAAATAGTTTCTCACCCTCCCTCGACGCAAATGCAGGTACGTCTAATTTAAATAATACTTTACTCATCCCTACCCCATTCGCGTAATCAAAAGCGTATGACGCTGCCGGCAAGTAAGACGATGTGGGTGGAAAAAAAATTATGCAATACGTCAAGAATAAATTATTACTCTCTTCAGGATTTAGATCAAAGTCTTAGATGTTATCTACCAAAGCTCAAATTCTAAATATAGGGATTCTTTGTTTAGTATATTTTCTTAGGAAGGGTCTGACAGTTAAAAAATTCCCTAGATCTACTTTCACGTATTCCTACGTCAAGTCATGTGATCTGCAGCTGTCACTGCAAGGCCACCTACACTTTAATAGAAATGAACTCAGAACCTTGCGTATAGGCCGAACTTAAATGAGAATCACCGGGGGAGAGGGGGGGGGGGATAACTATAGAACAATCACAGCTTCTCTGTTTAGAAATAACTATACACAAATAAAAGAGACTTCCCGGACGACATTGACATGCCATGGGCGCATCTGTTTGATCCGATCCCTTTGCTCAGCGTGTGATGGATGGATGGTTGATCTCCTTTGTGGCAAGTTTATAGCGCGTCTTCTTGAGTATATGTCTCATCTCCTGTACAAACCCTGATATCGTACCGTATAGTATAAACTTAACCACTGAAAGAAACCATTACTAACTGTAAAAAAATAACACTCCAAACCTTACGTACGTTTCAAAAAATTGGACCACACTTTCACTTTAATATTGATATTATTACAGGATTGTAGCAGTGGGCAGCTCGTGATATATTTTTTTTCATGGAAGAGTACAGAATAGAAAAATAAAAATAAAAAAAATGATACGAATAGAAACCTACCTATTATCTATATTTAGTAACGGAAGTCCATTCTCTTTCCTGCAATAATATTTGCTAAATTTATTTGAGTCTTTACTTCCATTTGATAAACTTAAAAACATTGAATCCAAAAGTTCATAAAAAAGATTGCGATTGAATTCTTAGGTGGGGAATTACCCGTAAGAATCCCACTTTCAAACAACAGTAGACCTACTAATACAAAGCTTAATTGCATATATGTATGACACATTTGGATTTATACAAATACAGAATTAAAAAAATTGAAATTAAGTATTTACGTTTTCCACTAGAAAAAAGCTAAATTAAAATTTAAAAAGCTAGAAATCCCACTAGCCGCTGTTTGACCATTTTGTTTAACACCCTTTTCCCCTACTCGGTACGGTCCTGTATGATTAGGGTGGCTGAAATAATCGAATGAAACATTTCGAATGTAAATATTTGGAGTCCTTTAATTCCAGTCAAGACCCGCCTCGGTGGCGTAGTTGGCTAACGCGCTTGTCGTGTTGAGCTCGACTGCCGAGGACGGGGAGATCGAGGTTCGAATCTCGGTCGGGTGAACTGGGGGTGGTTTTTCCTAAATGGTTTTCCACTCTACCTCCACGCAAATGCGGGTTCACTTCCTCTAATTAAACCTTCCCAATTCCTAATCCATTAGCGTAATTAGTACTTAGAGCGTATAACCCGAACGGGTAGTAAGATGCGGTGCTAAATATTATTATATTAATCCCAGTCAAGCGCGAATTTAGTTTTGGGGTCAATGGGTCCTCTGTCTAACCTGTGATACTTAGTAAAATAACATAATAAACTAAATAAAGTTCAATTTCTAGAAAAAAAAACACAATACAAAATAATACAATTATTGCTGCCTGTTGCTCCTTCCTGCAGTTCACCCTCTATTGAGCTTTATTTCGGGTCCTGTGCTCCACTTAAGGAGTCAAAGGAATTTACCTTGAGATCAAGTACATTTTGTGTTAGTTACCTACTTTGGGAATTGTTATTGTGACCATAACCAATTGCTAGTTTACCTTTACTCCCATCTGAACCGCGGTTGGTTCATAGCCTCGCTTTCATTATTTTCGCTGTAATGTCTGCTTCCTTAAAGAAAAGATAATGTATCTCAACATATTTCCTAATTATTAATTCCCCATCGACTTGCACCGGTTGGAAAAGAATCTTTAGTACTTTATTTCCAAACGCTATTTGCTAGTGACTTGCATTATTTCATTCAATTTTAAATCTTTTTTTCTAGTGCTTTTGCTGAAAAACTGCAAACAACAAAATAAAAATATCATTTAACATATTTTTAATTATTGTAATATATTACTTTTTGAATGTATTACTAATAATATTCATAGATGATTATGTATAATTTATATAAGCTCTTTTAAACATTTATACATTTTCAGGGTTGGTAAGTCTGCTATTTATAATTCAACCCCCTATAAAAATAACTTAACGTAAAGGTTATACTAGTATTTTTAAAGGGAAGACATTTCGATGCACTTAACTTAACGTTCAGTTAACGTAAGAATTGTCGAGGGGAGAACTTTCACGGTACGTTAACGTTAAGAGAAGATACCACGTGCTATAACAATTACAAGCCAATCATGTTGCGAGCAATCTTATAATACAGTTTCGTCTTTAGGTATGGGTACACACACTGGCCAGTGCCCAGGCTCCTCACGATTCTAGGGGCCCTACGCTTATTTTATATTGTTCATTAATCTTATTTTTACATACAGCATGTTTGTTTATGTTTAAACATTGATTTTGTAACCATATTTTTTTTTATTGATATTACCGTTAAATTATAAATTTGTGGGTTTGATTTTAATTAACGTTTACATTTTTATTCCCTTGGATGGAAAAGGCTGATAGTGAAGCCCAGTGCATTACGTTGCCCAGAGGCTTTTACAATGCGATAAGACGGGTCTGGTACTTCATTTGTTTGTTTATTGTATGCAGACAACTTTATTCCTTATAGTTCTTTTGACGTCTGTTTGTTTTGTTTTTTGTTTAAAACGTCATAGCCTCTGCCCACACTTTATTTTGTAAATCCATAAAGATTATCTCGCAAGTATTTATAGCCTAATCAGCCTTAAATGCTTTGGTTCCATTTCAGTAAACAATTGGTTTCCAAACAGTACAAATTCTTTGTCTTGTGTTTTGCTAAAGTTTTTTTTTTTGCGTTACTTTACGAGAATCCTTATTACATATTGTGTTTCTTTACATTAAGTGAACGTAGCGTTACGAGAACGTTGATTTGATCGTGGTCCTGGAATTAGACTGTAGCTTTTGGTAAACTTGTGTTAGACATTCATTTATAGATCCATATATATATATCTTTAAGCCTTCCTCACCCTTCTATCTTAAATAAATAAGTTTCAGCTAACCTGGTCTGGTAGCAAGGCGTGCCCACTTGGCCTCGCTCCCATATTCAAAATGACGCATCTGCTTCTGTTTTTAACAAAATAATGTATTTTCTTACACTAATAAATTGTATTGGTAGATTTTAAAAAAACTCAAAAAATAAATATAGAATAAATCTTTCTCCCCTAGAGATGTTCAAAGCAACGATGGTTGACGTCAGACGAGACTAAGTTTAGAAAGGATAGCTAACATGTTTTCCAAAATCTTGTCGAGCTGAATGACGCAGGCAGTCCAATATTGTTTGCCTCCTCCACACACATGTTGGGGTCACTCAGGGTCGTAAACATGGCCGGCACGCGTCCTAATGGAAACCGTCTTTTTCTTTGAGACATCACAAGACACTGCCGCGACATTGTTTATAGAAGATAATTTAACTCTTTACAGTTGTCGAAAAAAAAAAAGTCTGGGGAGGTAATCAGATCCGACACGCAATTGGAAGACCGGGAAAACACAGGGAATTATTTATGTCTGGAAAAAAACCAGGAAATTTTGCAAAATATAGTAGAAATACTGGAATATTTGTTGATTCGGGGCATTAAGCTAAAAGCTTAAAACATAATGTCTTTGATTGGACTAAAAAGTGAACTGAGGACTTAAGCACGTTGATTCAAACATGTCTTGTTACCCACCAAACAAGGATTGTGAAAAGACAAAACATAATTTACATTACTTCACACTAGTAATTTTGATGGAAAATTACATTTTTCTAGTCTTTTCTTCAATCTAAGCTTCTTGGAAAGATTGGAATTTATTTGGGAAAACAGAGGGAATTTGGTAGTGGCGGCTCGGGTTAAGGCATGACACCTTTTTTTTTAAGGTGGCAGCGCGCTGGCAAAATGGCATTTGGCACATACGCGGACAAAACGTAGGAGAATAATAGTTACTGGTTATATTGGGGTGTCATGACAGAGCCTGTTTTGCCTATTGTCTGTCAAAAAAGTTTTTTTTTTCCTGGTGTAGTTCGTTCTGCATGATGATAGCATGGCAGAGGGTTAGGGTGAGGGCTGAGAAGTATTATAATATAATTTTTGGTTGGTATAAATACACAAAAAATTCAAACCAATATATTTTTTGCTCTCATCATTGATAACATTTTACTTTACTATATGTATTTATTATTTCATAGATTTTTATTGTATCTCTTAAAAGGGGGCAGTCGCAGATCACATGACTTGACGTGTAAATATATTAAACTTATTTTAGTAACTTGTCGAATAAAAGGTCATTCATATCTAAATCTAACTGTACATACCGCTTTATATGGTATTAGCATAGCACGTATCTTACCAATAATAAATAAAGAAACTTACTTTATCTTCTTCACCCCGATACAATACCACCTCCCGAGCAGTTTAGTTGGTTCTATACCACGTCCTTCTTGTCATACTACGGACACAGTTTCATGTATCTCTCCAGCACCTAGAGACAAGAACGGATTTAATCTCATAAAAGGTGACCTGGAGGTCTAGGGGTAAGGTGTCGGACTTCTATGCTGGCGGCCGGGGTTCAATCCTCGGTCCCGGCATAGATTTATCTGATTTCCAAACCCTTCCTTCACCTCTGACAAGACATCTTGTGAATGTGTGGAATGCCAGGCCTCCACCGTGGTTCGGATCCCACGTTAAACTGTAGGTCCTTCATTTCATCTCACAATCACCCTACCATTACACATTAGCTTAAGTGCGTATAACCCGAACGGGTAGTAAGACGCGGTGCTAATAATAATAATAATAATAATAATAATAATAATAATAATAATAATAATAATAATTATCTCATAAAACGTTGTTTTAGCTTTGTTTTCTTTACTATTCATTTATTCAAACAGTTTAATTCATCGATTTATTTACATGTCCTCGTGTTTGTTTTTTTAATCTGAAACTATGTGGCTTTTATATATATAAATAAAGCTTTTATTGTTTTAAAAATAAAACCCTATTATTATTTCTGTTTCTCACTCTTTATGCTTGTACTCTATACCAGCAAGCAGTTAGTTGTTGATTTGAAGTCTAGCACACTGTTGTTTTTTTCCCGTATTTCTTTGGTTTTAAGATGCACTTTTTTCCCATTTAAACGTATCTAAAAACGGAGTACGTCTTAGGATAGCTGGTTTTTTTTTCTCGACCAACAATCTCGATGGCTTAGAAGACATTATATCATAGGATAATGATGATAAAGATGGCTTAGAAGACATTATATCATAGGATAATGATGATAAAGATGGCTTAGAAGACATTATATCATAGGATAATGATGATAAAGATGGCTTAGAAGACATTATATCATAGGATAATGATGATAAAGATGGCTTAGAAGACATTATATTATAGGATAATGATGATAAATATGGCTTAGAAGAATCAGACTCTGAATTTGAGGTAGATTCTGATATTGATTCAGATTCAGATATCGGTGACTCATAGTGATTCAGAAGGTCGATTTGAATTACTTACCTACTGAGTACTGATAAATATGGTACTATGGTTATTTGTAGCTTAAGTTATGTAATAAAAATAGTTCTTAGATATAGACTATTTCAGCGTTTTATTTAATTTATTTCCTTAGAAAAGAAGCTTTTTTCCTGTTGGAGGTACTGCAAAAATTAAGATGAGTCTTACATGCGATGGCGTCTTAGAATCGAAGAATTACGGTATATTTCTAGCCATAAGTTTAATTGTAATGATTATAAAATATTTTATAAGTGAAGTGGGAAGCTGTCCTGTCATTTGGGGTGTCGTCACATACCTAGTGTGTAGAACAGACGATCATGTAGCAGAGGATGTGCGAGTGGTTTTTCCTCATTCTCCTCCTTCATATTTTGTTTAGAAGCACTAAAACAATAGGTTTGTTTTAGCACCGCGTCTTACTACCCGTTTGGGTTATTATACGCTCATGTACTATTACGATAGGGATTTTGGGGATAAGGAAGGCTATATTTAGAGGAAGTGTATCCCCATTTGCGGAAAACTATTTTGGAAAAAACCACCCTTAATAGTTAGTACACAGTATCGAGATTCAAACCTAGATCTCCCCGTCATTGGCAGTCTAGTCTATTGCGAGAGTAGCGTGTTAGACCATGCGGCCACTGATTCGGGTAGCAATAATTATTCTTAATGTACCACAACAATAAGAAGGCTCAATAGTTCAGTGACCCGCCTCAGTGGCGTAGTTGGTTAACGCTCTTGTCGTGTTGAGCTTGACTGCTGAGGACGGGGAGATCGAGGTTCGAATCTCGGTCGGGTGAACTGGGGGTGGCTTTTCCTAAATGGTTTTCCACTCTACCTCCACGCAAATGCGGGTTCACTTCCTCTAATTCAATCTTCCCAATTCCTAATCCATTAGCGTAATTAGTACTTAAAGCGTATAACCCGAACGGGTAGTAAGACGCGGTGCTAAATAATAATAATAATAATAATAATAATAATAAAAATAGTTCAGTGTCACAATAAGATTTTATTTGACATAAAACATAAAAAAATATTGCCTGATCCAGGCTAAGAACCAACAACATGATGCGTCCATTTGTTTTGGCTGCGAGAGAAAATAATTGTAAGCATGGCGCGAATCCTTAAATCTCCTTGTATAGATGGGCTAATTGGCAACTTTCAATCAACTACAATATTAAATACCATTCGTTTAAATGTATATCAATAATAATGCTTAAGAACGAACTCTAGACGACCATGAAATAGTTAAAAAAACATAAAAAGGCGAAGGGCCAGAATGATCCAAATGTTCCAGAAATTGCAATTGCAATTGCAAAATTTAACGTTTGAAATACAAATACTATCTACTATCCATAACATGAGTGATGTAGAGCCTAGTCAGTCCTCGCCTGGCCCTCAAAGGATTAATCTAAACAGTAAATACGATAGGTCATGTTCAGGAGAAGATGCAGAAACAAACAATAGGTGTGAGGACTGGCTTTTTTAAAAAAGAAATACAAATTTATATTAATAAAATAGCAAAATATATATTAATATTTACAACATACATGTCAGGTCAAGTCCACCCACGACATCCTACGCAGACATAAATAAATTTTAAAAATGGCCTTCTTTCAAGAGAAGGTCAAGAAAGGCAATAAATAGTGTTAGAGCTTTAGATATAACTCATCACTCTCAACATTTAAATAAGTATATATTTGAATATTTAAATATATAACTATGTCAAACGAGACAAATAGCTCGGAGAGCCAGAAGGGTCAATCTAAAGGAGGTAAGAGGCAACATATTAAAAAAGGAATTTTGAAATATTAATATGTTTATGCCATAGCGATAATTTAGAAAAAGAACGATGTACCAACGCACAGCTTACCTCTTAAACCGTGCAGAACCAAGTATATATTTTCCTTCTAAATTACCTCAATATATATAGAATGCAACAATAGCTTGAGTCAATTTTATATTGTAAAAAAAATAACGAAATGCTATCCAGTTAGTTGACAATGAAATGTCGGACATCGGTGTTACATCAGTGTTCGCCACAAACACAAGTGTCCGACACTTTGTCCAAGTGTGAAAAGGCCCATATACTATTTGACTGCTAACGCGGGTAGCCTCTGGGTAGGGAGGTGTCTATCCTATGGGGAACAAGAGCAAAGAAAAATTCACTACTTCCCAATCTACCAGTGTGTGTTGAGTGCAGGAGCGTTCTCCTGTCTCAAGGGTAACAACACCTACCAACACTCCCATCGTCGTTAACGACGCTGCCTACTTGGAGAATTCGAAGCTATTTTGTGACAGCTCACAGCTGACAGCTGACTGCTTTGAAAAGTTACCAGACCAAATTATTTATCCCTACGCCGAACCATATAATCTGCAAAAAACATGTATTTAGCAGCTGTACCTTCTGACAGTCAAAATTTGGTCTATACCTAAATGATGACTGTTAGAAGTCAGCTGTGATCTGTCAGTCAGCACCAAAGAAGCCATGGGGCTACTGTACTTAGCTTCTGCGCCCACGTGACGCCATCTGTTTACTCGCACTCGTTTAGCCGCCATTATTTAATAAATGTTGAGCGTTGTAACTACTAGCCAGGTTATACGTATGTGCGTACCTGTAAAAACAGTACCAACCTTGCGTTTTATGCGTAAAAATATATTTACCCTACAAATAGCTAGCCAGCAGATAAATTCAGTTCATAACACGCGTAAAATATTAAAGTGGCTGATAATCTTTATCTGGTAGCTAACTTTAATCTCCCGATAGCAATATTCATGCGGTAGTCATAAGACTGAGCCTTGGACGCTGATGTACAAAATAGAAAGAGAGGGAAGAAAATGAGAATTTCACCTGAGAGGGTTATTGTCTACGTACTGATAACCCTTTCCCTCTTCCTCTGACGAGTTTACACAGTCACTTTAATATTTGCGCCATGAAAACATTTACTTGCTTTTTAATTTTACCTTTTTCTTGTTTCCTAATCTAAATAGACATATGGTACTACAGACTTTTTTAATCCACATCCTGGCAGGAAGACTCCTACAGGCCATTTTCGTGACCAAGATAAATAGCCTAGGTTGTAAAGGATTTATAAAAAGGATGTTTACAAACAAAATACGTAAAGATAAAAATAATAATTTTATGACACTGTAGGGCTATTTTTAGAATTATTTAAGAATTTATGGTTTTTGTTTAAACATTATATCTTTAAAACTAGTTGAGTAAAACGTAAATTTATCAACATGGGAAATCTTATCTTTACCGGCCGTGACATCACAGGCTGGCCACGTCCTTAACCACGCTAACCATTTCCATTTAGTTACGATGACGGAAACAAATTGATATCTCTTTCGTCATCACGCACTAGGTCGTGCACCAATAAATATGGGTGCAAATCTCAGTACGGGTGTACTGAGTGAGGTTTTCCCAAAATGGTTTCACATTCTCCCTCCACGCAAACGCAAGTACACTCCCTTTAAATATAGCCTTCCTAGTTCCTAAAACCACTAGCGTAATTATTATATAAATATATAACCCGATGGGATAAATCACGGTGCTTAAAAAAACTTTTATAACTGGTCGAAGTTCGAATTCCAGATGGATTTACTGCGGGTAACCCGCCTCCGTGGCGTAGTTGGCTAACGCGCTTGTCGTGTTGAACTCGACTGCTGAGGACGGGGAGATCGAGGTTCAAATCTCGGTCGGGTGAACTGGGGGTGGTTTTTCATAAATGGTTTTCCACTCTCCCTCCACGCAAATGCGGGTTCACTTCCTCTAATTCAACCTTCCCAATTCCTAATCCATTAGCGTAATTAGTACTTAAAGCGTATAACCCGAACGGGTAGTAAGACGCGGTGATAAATATATAATAAATACTGCGAGTAGTTTTCTACATGTGATTAATGTTCTTTATAAATCAATGTGAGTGTTTGTTTTTATAATTATACTCTACCCATTCCTATGCTATATAGATCGATAGCCTCACGGTATAAGGTATCCCTCCAACAGTAGTCTGGGTTTGAATTTCAGCCGTGTTTACTGATAATTTTCTCCTAAACGAGCCCCCATCTTCCCTTCATGCATATGCGGATACATTCCCTAAACATTTTACTGTCATCCTTATCACCTCCGGATAATTTGGATAGGTAGTAAGATGCGGTGCAAAAAAACAAGTTGAAGTAATTATTATGCTAAAGTTTTATGATCAAACGTTCGGCCTAAAGGGAAAGTGGAGCCCTGCCATCCAACAACTACTGTAAATGTTGCCTGACACGTTTGTCGTTAAAATAAGGTTCTTATCTAATTTAGCGACAATAATTATTACCGTTTTGTAGGCACTTGAAACACATACTTCCTGATCGGCTAGTTCGTGTGCCACAGTCACATTTAAAAACACAATCAACGTGAGACACTTAAGGTGCGGCAGAAGGGAGCGCTAGTATTTTTAGTTTTTATAGAATACTCATTTTTTGGTGAAAATAAATCAAATATTTCTCCAGTAGCAACATAGAGTTTAGTTTTCTACACATGCTAATATCAACAGATCTTGAATATCCGTCAAGGGTGTCCTGGAATTTTGTCAAAACTTTTAAAATAAAGAGAAAATGTTTTGACAAAATTCCAGGACACCCTTGACAGGTATTCAAGTTCTGTTAATAATAGCATGGGCAGAAAACTAAACTCTATGTTGCTACTGAAGAAATATTTTATATAGTTTGGCCAAAAAAACTTAATGCTATAAAAACTGTAAAATTATTCGCGCTCCCTTCTGCCGCACCTTAAGGCGGCCGCCTCGGTCATCGAGAAAGTATCGAACGCTGTCAAGACATACTGGTTTGTGTCGTTTTCTGGAACTACTTCTCTATTCTGTATACTTCCTTTCGCCCTCCACCTACAAACACCCATTGTCATGTCATTAAGAAAGGGGAGAAAGAAAGCTATGAAACTTCTTACCTCAAAGCAATGAGGAAAGCTCGCTGCTAGTTCTTCAATATCTTAAAAATGTATATTATTTGCCTATCAAAAAATTACCGTATTTGCTAAAGGAAGGCTAAGTATATAGCCCCTTTTCTTCAAGCCTAGTCTCATAAGTCCAAAAATATGATTAAAAATTCTTAGAGAATGAGCTAATGTCACATTTTCAAGCTTTTTTTATATTAATAAAACTCAAAATATAGAGCTTTTGAGGAAAAAAAAGCGTTGTTGGCATATATCCACTTTATTTTGGCGTAAGCCATATTTTGAAATAACGCATCTTAGAATTAAATATTGCGTTAAAGCTGAACGTCTGCGTGGCAATAATTTCTCGCTTACCGAGGCGAACCCGTTAAAACCTTGTGCACAAGCAAATGAAATCAATTAACAACGCAATATTTACATAAGCACGATGAGAAAATAAGAATAAAAATACATTTTTACAGAAGTATGTTGGAAACAAGTGCAACACAGTTATTCGAATAGCATAAATAATATATTCTGTTACAGAAACATATTGAATAATAAGCATCATGGTTTTTCAAAGAGCATCATGGTTGGTTTATTTGAATCGTTATGTCGCTGCTAGTTTATATGCATTATATAATACACTTCCCCAAGCAGGGCCGTTTTAAGAAAATATTAGACCCGGGGCAAACAAATCTGAGCCCCTACCCCCTTTGAACGGCAGTTTTTCAGTTTTAGCATTAACCCGTTATAATATATTGATACGTACGCGGTATTTTATGTTACTTAATAATTTCTCATATTTTTTGGAATATTGATCAACTAATTAAATGACTGTACTTTATTCAATGCAAGCATTCAATCAAATTAAGTTAACAAAAGTAAATTACTCTTTGCACCATTGCACTGTTAGTTTTCTATAGACTGACAGTGGTAGTACAATGGTGGCGTATTCTACTCTACTGCAGCACATTACTTGAATGACGTAAATCTTAGAAATTACATAAATTTGGGGGTTTCAGGATTCTGGAATTGAATCCTGTCACTAAGCGAATACTTATTACTGTTAATTATGTTTACACTATTTGATGCGAGATTTAGAACAATAACTGTAATTTATTTAATAATTTTTTGGGGAGAAATGTGAGCTCCAGGGAAATTGCCCCTCCTAAACACGGCCCTGAGTGATTGTGTCCCTGTGTTGCAGGAGCTGGTGGCGAAGGGCAGTCGCAGGCGATGGAAGGTGATAGCGGGGGTTGCGGGGGTGGTGGCTCTGGTGATAGTCGTGGTGGTGCTCCTCGTGGTGTTCCTCACCAAGGACGATGAGTCGCCCGACAGCATTCCTCAGACTTCCAGCGGTAGAGGACCCTCCCTAGAGGACGTCTTGGACAGGAAGTACACCGCCAAGGACTTCAACGGGACCTTGTTGGCAGGTACGCGTCACGGGGACACCTTTTCTTGTCTTCTAAACATTTTGTATCTGCACGTGTGGTGGGGTTAGCTCAGTGGCAGCACGTGGTATCCAGTGGCGTCAAGTGTTACTATGTGCTCTAATAAGCAGAATTTTTAAAATATGCAACTGTAATTTTGTTCTCACCCTTCCCGTCCCCATTTGACCAATAATATATACTCTTTGCTCTATTAGACATAGTTGGTTAAAGCTATACCTGTAAAAACTGTATATTCTCACCAATTTGAGAAATCATACACAAGCTATGCTCTACAAATCTTCCATGGTAACTAATTTACATTGATACCTAATCAGTGGTCACAAAGTGCTCTACTGAGGGATAAGAACAATTCACAGGTACAGTTTAGACCCTCTTCCTTGTCAACAAGCTATGCCATACTACTGCCGGTCCTAAAAACCCTTAGCGTGACCAACAGACTAACAATAAATATCTTACATCTCGTCATGTATGAAAATACTTCAGAGAACCTCTTTATTATATGTAATCAAAAGAAATGTTTCAACGGCACGGCTGCAATTTATGAAATCATGCGCAAATATTCCAACACTTGGTATTGTCTTTCTAGCTAAAATGTTACTGTCTTTGAGTAAAAATAATTGATAATTTTTAGAGTGTCTGGTGTTAAATAAATCATCCTTTGACCAAATAAAAAGATTATGATATAGCACAGTAGAGATAAAACTTTTTATTATTATCTTTAAACCTTACTATTTTTTTCAACATATCTTGCTACTCGATCAGTTTAAATTAATAAATACAAATTATGTTAATGGAGTATGTAAGAGGAAGGTATAATTAGGAAGAATTATAGACACATTTGCGAGGAGAAAGAGTGGGAAACCATTCAGGCAAAACCAATCTCACTACATCTTGGGATTCAAACCCTGATCTAATCTTCAGTAGTCCAGTCTAATGCAAGAGGACAAATCAGGAAATGATTGTCAGCTTAGTATAGATGGAAAATTCTTAGAACATGGGACTGATTTTGTGAATCTGGACATATTGTGCTGTAAAAATGAAAGGATAGATGGTGAAATCGATAGATGGGTGAATGCATCTCAGGGAGTAGTTGGGTTTACGAGGACTTTAGCAAAGAATTAAGTAGTATTAAAGGAGGAAAAGAAGGCGGTATATAAAAGTGTGTTAACGTAAACATTGTTTTATGGGTTTGAAGCGTGGGTTTGTCAGGAGAAACACAAGAACAAGGTGAATGCGGTTGGAATGAGGTATCTAAGAAATGTGTGTAAAAACTAATTTTATGTACAGAGTCAATAATGAATGGGTGCTGAAGGAGCGCGGTTTGGAAGGGAATCCGATAGGTCAATGTGAAAGAAGCATCTTATGTTGGTTCGGGCATGTTAAGAGGATGAGTGTGGATTGAGTGATGAAGCCAATATATGAAGGTAGAGTGTGTAGATCAAAAGGAAGTGGTAGGTCATGTAAGATGTGGATAAATGTGTTAGATGAATGTGTGAAAAAGAGAAATATTAATATTTTTAAGAATAAAAGAGCATGTATGACTCAGTGTGGATGTTGTTGAAGCAAAGGGAGTATGTGGGCATAGGAAGTGTGGAAGAAATTAGTAAGGATGAATTAAGTAAGAAATGATTTTTTGAGCTATATACACAATTTCTTGCTTACCCCATAAGGGAACGGTGTAATTAAGTATGTATGTATGTATGTACAAAATACATTTATCTATTCAACTCAAATATTTATTCTGACCAATAGTCATGAATGTTTATAAAAGCTAAAATACTCATTCTGAAATATTTTAGGTCTGTGTATTATTTATTTTAGAATAAACTCATTACTTCAATGTATCACTTAGTTCAAATCTGTAAACCTTGAAGAATATCAGAATATATAAGTATTATTAACGACAATCTATGGATTAGGGATCAGATGGTCAGCTTACAGGAAATTCACCAACTTTGGCTCAGGGATAAAATGGGAAACCACATGCCAGTGCAATCAGTCAGGACTTGAACTTTGAACTCCCCGTTGATAACTATCAAGAGTAGTGCAAGTTAAATGGATTATACCACCTGACCTCATGTGAGCTCAGCAAATGATTGAAATTTGACCAAGGGTGTCAGAAAAGGAAATAAGTTAATCCATCAATCAGGGTAGCTTTGGATAATAACTATGCAATTTTAATGTAACTTCAAATTGAATACAGTATCATAAGTAAACATTTTATAAATAAATTCTATAAGCTAATAATTTGTTTGTTTGTTCCTACGTGTATTCTAAATCTACATTAAATTTAAGAACATTTTAACTTAATTTGAAATATTAACCAAAGTGACATCTTTTAAGATTCATTCAAGTTTACTTAAATTGATACTTCCCAAAGCTTGTCGTAAAGTGTTTCCAGGCTAAGCAGAGCTTGTTAGAACTGTACCTGTGATATGTTATTCCTCACTATGTCCCCATCTGAGCAGTCACATTTAAGTTATGCTCTACATATACCTCACACTAGAATTTATTTTAGCTGATAACTGACCAATGAATGTTCTTTGAGTTTTGAGAATGGGTCACAATTACCAGATTAAACAGGCCTTACTTACCCTGGCAGTATGCCATGACACACCATTGATATTGAAGTTTATATATCTGCTGACCTGCATTATTATTATTATAATATTTGTTTCAGGTGGCGAGTTTATTTACAGGAAAACAAATGGTCATGTGTACTTGTATAACATGGAGAGTAACACGGAGACTGCTTTACTCACAGACGATGACTTGGTAATGGCTGAAAATTATCTTGGTTATAACAAAAATGACTTAATGGGCATCAGTTCTAACAAACAATAGATAACTTAGGAACACAACTTAGCTGAAAACAACTTATACAACAATGTTAGCCGACCTCGTGGTGTAGTGGTCAGTGCACCTGGCTATGGACTCAGGGGTCCCGGGTTAGATTCTCGGCTGATAACATGGGTAATTTTCCCGAAAGGGGAGATAACCCAATGGTCATTAGGGTTTGGTTAGTTAGGCTTAAGTTTGGTTTAAGTAGTGTAAGTATACTAAACGGCACGTGGAACGTCACTCTCGTCTTAGTTTGTTTTCTTATGACAGAGAGGTTAGGCTCATATTCTGTCTGGGGGAAATGAGTTTATTTTTTTCCTAAATTGTATCTCATTATTCTTTAATAGATGGACACATTTCCTCTAAATTCTACCTTTCTCACATAATCCACAAGTGTCAATATATGGCTAGCCAGGATGAAAAGTAATGCATGAGGGAATGGCGTAGGGATGCCAAAAGAAACATAAAATTGATAAATTATATCTTAATTTCAGATATTAAAAACACTTAAGTACTTAGTGTTTTTCTTCAATGTTACAGATTCCATCAACAGCAGTCACATTCGACATCTCGGCAGATAAAAAATACTTGATGGTTTCACACTCGTATACAAGAGTATGTAAAGACAATCCTAATACATGTAATAAACAAAACAAAATATTGAATGCTCATAATACAATAATTGAAATTGTATAGTTAAAATATATTGATAACAAATTTTAGCAGTTACTTTTGTAGAGTTTTCTAAATGTTCCTCTAAAATGGTCTCTTTAGAACCAATCTTTCTCATACAATTGTTGTTAGCTTGAGAGAGTATAATGATAATTCATTTGTTTGATTTCTAGATCTTTCGACACACATTCTTGGCTTATTATGACATCATCAATCTTGAAACACGGCAAGTTATTTTACAATATTAATTATATCCATATGTATTGCACAGTAAGGAATATTAACAATTCCAGCAGAAGCTTGTAAAGCCTTATATTGGAGAACTATACTTATAATATATATTGAAAACAAAATTCCCTAAAGGTATATATTAAGCAGAATATTATATTTCAATGCCATGGCCAGATTTATTTTGGGGCATACTGCAGTGACTTGTTCCTCAATAGGAAAGAACAAGAATTTTTTTTAAACAAAAGTCCCTTTTTAAGATATTTAGTGTTTTGATATAAATTTGAGGTTATATGTGCTATGGAGTTTAAAAAAATCATATATATAAAAAACTGTTACGAATGTATGTATCATGCTTTAGTTTTATAAATCCCTGACCTTTGGATAATTTTTTTTAAACACATCTATTTGAGATTGCTAAATAAGACAAATTAATTTGTTAGAAAAAAACTAGATATCTAAAAAGATAAAAATTAAAACATGACACATACATTCGATAGTAGTTTTGTTTATGTTACTTATGGGAGGAATTAATATTAATGATAGCTCAGTGGTTGAAAATTGGAAGGCTAAGCCAAAGGTCCTGGATTTGATCCCTCTGTACAGAGTGCAGGAATCATTTTTCAACTATATTAAACTATGAAATGCACCCCTATGACAGTATATCGTTACCAAAAATTATTCCAAGTGATAATTGACTTTGTTTGCTTGCAAATATTAATAATTTTTTAATGGTTTAGTCTTATGAGTATGACCTTTGTGTTAACCTATCGATATTAAATGTTTTCCTTAGGGTCCACCTTAATAGCTTTGTTTGTCTGTCAATATTAATAACCAGGGCCAGTATTCTGATGAAATATGTAATCTTGTTTCATCACAGACAATGCTCATAAGTACATACATTAACTATGTTCATGATCCCCTGCTTGCAAAAGTGTATTTTTATAGGGTTTTTTTTCATTTAGGAATGTTAGGTAAGATTTTTATAAATGCAGAAGTTTTTTCCAAGACCCAGTTGTCAGAATTAGAAGATGATGTAGGCAATAAACTTTGTAATGTCTCTGCTTGTATGGTAGAAAAAAACAACACATTCCTACAACTAAGCTGGAGAGGGCTGCTTAGGAACAGGCGAAGCTATTACTTACGAAGCAGATATTTATAAACTATATATAACAGAATGCAATAGTTTAGTTTTTAAAAGATTTTCATTGCATGTCAAATTTTTAGTTTACATTTGTAAAGTGCATCTTTGGTTTAGTCGCGTGCATTTATTAATTGAGATTCTGTTCATATTTTTAGGTAACGTTTTGAAAATTTGAAGGCAATTTATAGGTAATATTTTGATCATTTTTAGGTTATCAAAATCCAGGCCCTGTTGATAAGTGTACAGCATTATGACCTTTGTTTACCTCACTAAATTTACGGTTCATATGGCTCATTTCTATTATTTATATTTGTGTAGAGAGAGTAATGCTCTACAAACCAGCATCAGCACAGTCGACCCAAAAAATCATCAGCTAGTGGTATGGGCCCCTCAAGGGAATGGCTATGTGTACGTCCACGGTAACAATATTGTCTACCGTTCCTCGGCAGCAGATATCTTGGACAAAGTTATAACCAGCACCGGTGTGGTAGGATTGATCTATCATGGCATACCAGATTGGGTGTATGAAGGTAAGGCAGCCTAGACACCACAAAATAGATTTAAAAGTTTTATTATCATATTTTTATTAAAATATCTTTTTTTATAACCAAAATCAAAATTAAAAAATTCAAAATTTGTTGAAAATGTGGAGTAATACATATGTGTTGATTTAAACTTTTTTTTTAACACCTGCGAGGCATTAGTATAATTGTAAATAAAGAAGTAATAATGAGGCACTTCCTTTTATTCTTTCACTTGAAATTTCCTTTTAAAGAATATTGTCTCCTGCATTTAGTTTTGGGTTCTATTTCACTTTCATACTAATTTTAAAATGGAAGGAGAAGAAGTCATTCTTTCTTGTAAAGAGAGCTGTATGAACAAACATTAGTGATTAACATAATATTAACTAAACTATTGGCTAGATGCCTACAGCTAGAACAAAAGGAAATACAAAGTATTACAATTTGTATTTATCATTTCATTTACACCTTCGTTATGTTTTGAAATATGAAAATAACATCAAAGTAATAACACATTAGGGCCTGTAGGCTAACTATTGTATTTCATTGATGAGTGACTTTCAATTGTTATAATTTGTTCGGTGACCTAGCGGTCTAGGGGTAAGGTGTCGGACTTCTGTGCTGGGGGTCCGGGGCTCAATCCATGGTCCCAGCACAGATTTATCTGATTGCCAAACCCTTCCTTCACCTCTGACAAGATGTGTATTAATCACAACTTGTGAATGTGGGGAATACCAGGTCTCCACCGTGGTTCGGATTCCACGTTAAGCTGTAGGTCCTCCATTTCATCTCACAATCACCCTATCATTACACATTAGCGTAAGTGCGTATAATCCAAAAGGAAAGTAAGACGCGGCGGAAATAATAATAATAATAATAATAATTGTTTTAAACTCTTTGCATAGCTCATACTCAAGCATTTTGGAAGTGTAATAAGATACTAGTGATGATTGAGGAGCGAAAGGTGGCAACTTTCCCAAATTTAGAAGTAAACAAAGTAAAAATGGCACCAAATGGCTATTTTAAATTAAGTATTGAAAAGAAGATAAAAGGGCAAGGCCTACACACTTACCAGAAAACTGTAAGCCTCAAAGTTCACAAATAAAAGCACAACAAAACACATAATTATGGGTAAGATAGGGTATGTAAAATTAATTTTAAAGGGGTAGGCACAAATCCTATTTTTAAATCTTGTATCTAAAATTAATAAATGGAGAGGATTTAATCTGAGGTAAATTAAAACACAATTTTTGGGCACAAAACATAATGTGCAACATTTAAATAACTACTGCACTACAAAGTTTAATTTGGTACATTATTGATATTAAAAAATTCAGAGAAAAACAAATCAATAGTTTGATTGAAATAATTACGGTAGGTAGGTACTAAACAATTATTTTGCTTTGAATATGAAAAATAAATGTCTACATTTTAGTTACAGTGTTTGTAAATGCATTTGAAATCATCATCAAGGTATTAAATAGAGATTGAAGAAAAGGAAGACTTAATATCTTAAAAATTTAATGTTCAAAAATGCGAGCAAGTATAATGATCTTGTGATCAATACATGATTTAGACATCTAGGAACCAACTTTTAAGCTTATTATTGTTATTATTATTATTATTATTATTATTAGCACAGCGTCTTACTACCCATTCGGGTTATACGCACTTACGCTAATGTGTAATGGAAGGGTNTTACGCTAATGTGTAATGGTAGGGTGATTGTGAGATGAAATGAAGGACCTACAGTTTAACGTGGAATCCGAACCACGGTGGAGGCCTGGCATTCCCCACATTCACAAGATGTCTTGTCAGAGGTGAAGGAAGGGTTTGGTAATCAGATAAATCTTTGCCGGGACCGAGGATTGAACCCCGGCCGCCAGCATAGAAGTCTGACACCTTACCCCTAGACCACCAAGTCTCCTATTATTGTTATTAAGGCAAATATATAATTTATGGAAAAAAAATTGTTTCGAGTTTTAAGGTGGGTTTGGAGGGTGCATAGCTCTTACTCTTAGCGAGAGAATATATCTTCCCTGCCATTTATACTTAATATTTTCAAATACATGTTATTACATATTTTTTTTTTAGGAAAACAAATTTATAAAAAAAGGAACAAATTGTACTTTATTTAATTTTATCTCAAGTTTATTTAGTAATATTTTTTATCCAAACCAGAATAAATGGCCCTTTATCTCAAAAAATATAAAATTCCATTTGGCTCCATTGTCTTATTCTCTCTTTTATTGTTCATCATTTTTGTGTAGCTATATTTCGAGCAAGTGTGACACGGTCATTCTGGCAAATTTGAATTATCGCCAGGCCTACTCTGTCCAAATAGGTTAGGACTTCGAATCCTGGCCGATTGCATAAGGTTTTCCCCCCAAGAAAGTGTTTTTGCCACCCTCTTTATAATGTGAATATTGGCACCTTTCCTGTTAAATAACCTTATCCCCAACTCATTAGTTGTCCTAAGCACACTAATAAAGTGAAGTTTGTTTCAGAGGAAGTGTTTTCATCCAACAAAGCTCTGTGGTTCTCGCCGAATGGCGAATGGCTTGCATTTGCCAGTTTCAATGACACTGTAGCCCGAGTGATGAATATTCCTTACTACGGGCCACCAGGAAACCTAGAGTTCCAGTATACTAGAGCCATTCCACTTCGTTACCCTAAGGTAGGAGATAGTACAACATTCAACAGCCTTAAGGTAGAGATATCCAAAATAGCAGGGTCATACTGAAGAAGGATTTGGGGGTTCAACCACACCCTAAAAGTATTATTAAACGGTGGAACGAAAGAGGAAGCTGGAGGTATTTTACTGAACTGAGCCACCCACAGGCTAGAAAGAGGTGGGGATGATGACCTAGACTAGAAGCTTATTTAATTGTTTTAAATTCCATAGTACATATAACCTCAAATTTATATTAAAACATTAGGCCTAAATATCTTAAAAGGGACTTCTGCTAATAAAAAATATTTATTATTCTTTCCTATTGAGGGACAAGTCACTGCAGAATGTCCCAAAATAAATCTGGTTATGGCATTGAAATATAATATTTTCCCTTTAGGGAGTTTTGTTTTCAATATATATCATAGACTATATCTGAATAGTCTACTTATGCATCGCCTTGACTTGTGCCCTTGATAGCTGCATTGTCAATCACATGACCAAATGTAGATCTGTCAGAATACTCGTGAAAGATACTTATGCAGTCTTCTTGAGCCCTGCTCAAGGTCTCGGTGACCAGCTCAAGGTCTCGGTCACCATGGATATGAAGGCTACCAGCCATGCACTGTTCTCGCGGTGTTGGCTACAGTGTTGGACTGGCAATTATTTTAGTATTATCATTTTGTCTGCTAGAGCATCGACTTACATTTTCCACCATTTTAAATAAGGTTGTTGCCATTCGAATAGTTTAATGCAGTCTTCGCTATGAACAGTGCAAGAAGTGTAAAATCATCAAGACTGCATCAAGTCTAAAACTCAATGGTTCGACTAGGGTGCTTTGGACTATTCGGATACAGCCATAATAAATATAGACCAATTTTCATACAAATATAAACATATAATTTTATAGTCAACAATATTAACATTTTACTATAGTATTAGTGTTATTTTATAGATATTGATAATGTATATTATAAAAAAATGACAGCTGCGGATAAAAAAAAAAGATAATTTTATTTACATTTTTCTCATTTTTGCAGGTTAGTTAAAAGAGTATTATCAATGGTTAGAGCCAATTGGATGAACTCAATTGAAAATAGTTTCAAAAACTTACATGGATTTTTGGATATATGTAAAAAAAATTGTGTGAATAAAGTATCCCCATTTAACATAGAAATTAATGGTAGGCCTAATATCCCCCGTATCCTTTAGGGCCTATTAATAGCAAGTGAAATTGGAATCCATTTATAATTCCGCCTTACTTGTTACACCTTGTTATGCTAATGAAACTAATCCTTCATTATATCCTTACCATATTAGATATGTGTAGATTGGCATTAAAAATCTGAGTTCATCAAAATGTGCTGGCTCTCATGGAATTCCAAGCTTTATTATCAAAGGCTGTGTCAACAATCTCATTCCTACTTTTAATCTTATTCTGTCAGTGAAACTTTTCAACTGTTATAAAACATTTTGTTGTCAATTATCTTTCCTATTTATAAAAAAATGGGCAAAAATATATTTGTAACTATATAGGTACCTATTTTCTCTCTTTTAAATACTTTTCCTGACATATTTGATAAAATAATATATGAACATACTTTTCACCATTTAAATAATACACTCATGGATAATCAACATGTTAGAAATGTTACGAGGTAAATCGTAGACATGAATGTCTGAATGAACAAAGTAACACTTTACTACACAACACAATATAAATGAAAATAGCACACAACACTACATGACGGTTTTCTAGATAACGAGCATCCAGCAAGACAAAGAACAACAAAGAGGTAGGAGGTTGTGTGCACATTCGTACCGTCCACGAATGTGGGTATGCGCATGTGCAGATGACAACAGTAGTTGTGAGCCGAGACTTGTGAACAAATGTTCTCAGCGTAGCCTGTGGTGTTGTCCTTACTCATAGCAAAGGACTCCTGACACAACATGACTTTGTAAAAATTAGATCTTCTTTCACTAGCTTAGTAGAATTTCTGGTGCATGTTGCCACTCAAGGCATTGCAAGGACAGATAGATGTAATTTTATTTATTTTTATCAAAGTAAAGCTTTTGATACATGTCAACAGAGTATTATTCTCTTAAAACTTTATTATTTTTTTTCCTATCCCACACTTAAGATAATTGGTCCTGTAACTATTTGTAGATTAGATCATTCACTGTTAAAATAGATTCACTTACCTCAAATACATTTCAATCCCCTTGTAGTGAACCACAAGGTTCCAATTTAGGACCATCAATGTGTCTTTGATGTTATGGGTAAATACTTAAACTCATCTAATTGCGGATGATCTCAAATTATTTAACTATTTAAGACTATCAAAACAATATCAAATTGTAGGATTTGCAAAATAACATTGATGATATTATTCATTCATCTACTGAAAATGGAATCTGCATTTGCAAATAAAAGACCAAATCCATATATTCAATAGGAAAACCAATCCTATGTTTTGCACTTATAAACTCATCAATGATAATATAGATTGCACCCTTCATATTAATGATTTAGATATTCTCCTGGACACCAAACTCTTTCAATTTTATGTTTCGGTAACCATATAATATCTCGCTCATCGAAAATACCTGGACTTGTTAAATTTATTACCTCCTCGTTCAATAACGTTGATTGTGTTTCAACACTGTACTATGCTTTGGTTATATCTAAGCTTTAATATGCAAGTGTTGCTTAGAATTCCATCACCTTCACTGATTCTCAGGTTGGAAAACGTTCAACTTACATTTGTGGTTTGTTGCAATGATAAATTATTTCTTAACTGGATTTATTATGATTTTGACATAATTCAAAACCTTTAAGGGCTCTAAACTCTCTTTTCGTATAGTCTTTATTGTGATGCCCTTTTTGTCTTTAATACAGTATTTTCAATAGTAACATTTCTTGCAAATTTGCTTTTGATCCTATAGGTATTCATGTCCCTTCTTGGACTGCTCATAATTAAAAATTGTTTTTTCTCAATAACCTTTAAAAGGTCAGCCCTGTTGGCCACTGTATCCATAGCACATATTCTGAGCTAGTCGAATTCAACTTTTAACACAAAAGAAGAGCCAGATGCAGAGAGTTATTTAAGGAACTTTTTTATCATTAATTTACTCAGTTCATGTTTTAACTCTAATATTTAAATTTGCATTATTCTGCTTACTGCCTTTTTTTAAAACGATATCAATGCTTATTGATTTTCACTACTATGCTTTATTAATGTAGGTGACCTGGCGGTCTAGGGGTAAGGTGTCAGACTTCTGTGCTGGCGGCCGGGGTTCAATCCTCTGTACCGGCACAAATTTATCTGATTTCCAAACCCTTCCTTCACCTTTGACAAGACATCTTGTGAATGTGGGGAATGCCAGGCCTCCACCGTGGTTCAGATTCCACATTAAACTGTAGGTCCTCCATTTCATCTCACAATCACCCTACTATTACACATTAGCGTAAGTGCGTATAACCCGAACGGGTAGTAAGACGCGGTGCTAATAATAATAATAATAATAATAATAATAATAATAATAATATTAATGTAGTTTATTACTATTATCATTTTTCTTATCTATTAGTAGCTATCTCTCTGTGTGTACCATTACTTGGCTATTATTGTTTATTTTATTTTATGGTTACATGTGATCCAACACCTAAGCTCAGTTTGTAGCGTGTCTTTCTATTGAGCCAAGGGTTCCGGGTTTGATTCCCGGCATGGCCGAAAAATGTATCATTAGTGAAATATGGGTTTACCCTTTCACAATGATTAATTAATGGCCGGGGACTGGATGTTGTTCCTGTCCTAGTATGAAGCTACAACAGGCCTAGCCAGTCGGTGATGGAAAATATATGGTTTGAATAAAATACTGACCCAGACTTTGGGCTGGAAACAGTAATGGATGTAAAAAATGTATGCTTACATGTGAGGTATTTGCATACTTTTCATTGCTGGCGTGTTATGTGTCTTGTGACTTTTGACCAGCACTATAATAAAGGAAATTGAAATGGAAATTATTTATCAAGAGCTATAAGCCCAATGGTAACTGCTCAAGCCACAAAAGCCTAGATATAACCTTGATGGACATAACAGTAACTGGCAACAAGGTTGCAACTGCTTCTATGTTGATCTGTTTTATTATTACAAAATTTTTATACTATTAATTCAAATTATTTTTGATTACAGCCTGGAACTCCAAACCCTCTCGTTAGTTTGACAGTTGTTAATTTAGGAGCAACATCGTCTACATTTAATATTGAACCACCAGCGACTTTAGCAAAGTTAGTATTACCTATCTTTTTTTTTTTCCCCCAAAGAATATGTTAAAAAATCACCCAAGACTTTGGCATTGCATGCCTGTGCTCATTCCACTTAGAAATCTACAGTCCAATTCTCATAGGAAGAAACTTTGGGTAAAATATAAACATGTTCGTTTGCGGTCAACATTGATAACATTTCACTATTATTATTAGTGTTATTTATAAATATTGATAGAATATATATATATATATATATATCAAAAGTTACAGCTGCAATTAACATGACTTAACATATACATAAGTGAAAGATCATATTTAACTTTTTGTAACTATCAGATGAGGTTCTTCCAATGACAACTAGACTGTACTAAGCTGTTAATAACTCTTGTGCTAAACATGTGAAAGAGGTGTCTTTAGGTTGGTTTGAGCATTTTGAGAGGATGAGCGATGATCAAGTGATGAAGAAAATGTTTTAAGGTAAATGGGTAGGCCATGTGAGGCGTGAATAAATGTTGTAGATTAATGTGTGAAAAAGAGAAACATTAAGGCCCAATCTTACAATGTCACGTTAAAGTCCTCGTAACTTAACCGTATGTAAAGTATAACCGTTGGTTAAACTTAGCGTTGCATTTTACAATACCATTTTTATGTGTGCGTCAAATTACGGATAGGTGCCTTCCATTAGTTCTTAGCGTTAACTTTCTCGGAGCGCTAGATTTGTGTCAAAGCTTTTGATTGGCCTAGCCTGACCATAGAGAATATAACCAAGTCATTACAACGTCTATGGAAC
>CABFVZ010002489.1:0-16697 GCA_902151445.1 Timema monikensis | reverse complement strand
TTCGGGTTATACGCACTTACGCTAATGTGTAATGGTAGGGTGATTGTGAGATGAAATGAAGGACCTACAGTTTAACGTGGAATCCGAACCACGGTGGAGGCCTGGCATTCCCCACATTCACAAGATGTCTTGTCAGAGGTGAAGGAAGGGTTTGGTATTCAGATAAATCTATGCCAGGACCGAGGATTGAACCCCGGCCGCCAGCACAGAAGTCTGACACCTTACCCCTAGACCACCAGGTCACCTATGGCTTAGCTAAAACATTTACAAGTAGTGAAGACTTATTTAAAAATGATGCCATATCAATTCCAAGATCTGATTTGTTCCTTAGAGTCACCACCAAATAATGATGTGGGAGGATAACACAGAGACGAAAGATTTGGTGAAAGAAATCTTAGTACCACGCATAGAGGTGATGGATGTGGAAGTAGCTGATGGTTTCAAGGCCAAAGTCCAACTGTGGCTACCCCCTGACATAGACACCAGCGGGAGCAAAAAATATCCCTTATTGGTTGTGGTGTGAGTGTCTATCTCAATAATTACATTAATATTTTCACACAACGGGTGAAAATTTGGTATGGTTATATCTGTGTGTTGATAATATTTTGTAGGACATGCTTTTGTAATATCAAGCTGTAGCACTGTCTGTTGATAAAATGTAGTTTTCAAAACAAAATAGTCATATTAAACACTCTGTGCAAAAATCGTCAATACTTCAAAACTAGTTAGTACTTGTCCGTACTTTCAAGTCAGCAAGGTGTCCTGAAGACTGTACACAAATAAAGCTAATAAGATGAACCAGATAACAGGAGTTTTTCTCTCTTGCTCTGCTCACAGCTGTAGAATAAAAAGAGTTTATGTCACTGTCAGTTGAAACTAATTGTTATAGAAGTTTTCCATAGGACTGTAAGTGTGAAAAGGGTGTATTTTGTTATAACATGACCATTATTTCACTGATGTACAAATTATTATTATTGCATAATACCAAAAATGTGTTATTTGACAATAATAAGTATTTTTCTTTGACACTGCATGTGCCAACGACATTTCTAACACTTGATTTGGCATATGATGAATTATTTATATGATTTAGCCAATTTTGAGTGTCCGCCTAGTGAAAGGGTCTGAGCTACAAACCTTCCCTTAGATTAAGCAGTTAATAACCTTGTTTTTATATGTAATGATTAGAGAGAATGTCTATTAGAAATACTTATCCCTCTCAGTTGTCATAAACACAACCACTCATAATACCGAACTATTTAAATGTTATTTGTATGCCAGTTATGGAGGTCCAGATTCATTCCAAGTGACTGAAAGATTCCAAGTGGATTGGAGTACATATCTGACCACCAACAAGAGCTACATCTATGCCGCCATTGACGGACGGGGCTCTGGTCTCAAAGGGAACAACATGCTCTTCGCGGGATACAGACAACTTGGATCAGTCGAGATCACTGACCAAATAAATGTCACTAAGTGAGTAATATTATAATCATGAGCTAACTATACAGGTGGCAGCAGACAGCACACAATATTCGTAATAATATGGTCAATGCTAGTCAAAGTTGTTCACAGGATTGTATTTCACAAAAAATTATATCCAGCTGTCACCTCGGCTCACTTACTGGCCAATTTTAATATGAAAGGCCTTATCTGACAGTTAAGAGGTTTACGAGATAATCTTTAATGTATTGATTTATAAATTCATGTGATCTGCAACTGCCGTTTTTGATCTATATGATCAATATCCATAAAATAACATTAATAAAATAGGCTGGTAAAATGTTATACATTTTAGCCAAGAAAAAGTTTTTTATTTTATAAAAGGCCCTTTCAATGAAAGTTGGCCTGTAGTTAATATTTAAGGTTCTTAAGATGTGATAACTGGTAAGGGCAAAACATCCATAAGGGTAAAATTGGGTTCATGCCCATTAGCTAGGTGATATATTAAAAATTTAGTTTGCCTGTATTTGTCCTAAAATTAAGTTATGTTAACTAATAGTAATCCTTATGTACCATTATACTAAAATGTTGTCAGTAAGTCTGATGTATTGTGTGATTTGAGCTTTTATCGGTAATTACCTGTATCAAGTGTGTGTTATCTCCTCCATAAGTACCTACATATTTGTAACTATTTTAAATTACTACAAACATTAGGTGTGATGGACGTGCTGACGATTTCTGCACGTCCATCACAGATTCTCACTTAAAATATGAGTGGAGAATGACCCTGAGCAAGGGAAGATTCCTGGATAGTTCAGTGGTAAGAGCATTGGTGTACTAGTGTCAAAGGTTCGAGGTTCAATTATCGTGTCCAAGTATCATTTTTCAATTTAAAGAATATGATATACAGCTTTAACTGTAGTTAACCAGTGGCGTATTCTCTAGGTATGCTAGTCCTGTGCCGCATACCCATACTGATATAGACTAGTTTTTTTTTTAAGTTCAAAGTTGTCTGTGCTGTGTAAATACTAATGTTTGAATTGTTAATAAATATACATGTAATGGATTATTAATTTTAAAACTAATATTGGTTCATATTCCAAGAATACTGTGTTTTAAGTAATTCTTCTTCCAAAAGGCGCTACTTAACACAATAGGAAACCCAGGGCTTCTACTTGAAAACTGCAAGGCAAGCTAGGGAGGCTCTAATGACCTTGCACAATGTTTAGGGGGTTACAACACATTTCTTTCCACTCGCCCACAAGTAATTGGCCAATGAGTTCGGGTTTTTACACCCCAGGTCATGCTGTTCATGTATAGCAAGCTAAGCATTGTGCCAACTATTGAAACAAAGTTCAAGATCACAATGTTTATTTATTAAGTTAATTTAGTATTGTTTAAGTAAAATTACATAAAATTTATATAAAATATTAATTGTAAAATAATAGTATACGTAACAAGCTTTAAATTATACACTAATTAAATACATTGAGTTATGTTTAGGCATTCTAGTCACGTGTATTATCATTTATTTGGCAAACACATTTAACCACTCTTTCATATTTAGGTATTTCATCACTGGTAGAGTGGGGTAGACAGAAGGGGGGTGATGGGGCTACTTTAACCATAGTTGATGGTAATTCTTGTTTTTCTTTAATAGAAAGGATTCGTGAAGTTTTAATAGTATTATTTTAGTTTTTGGTTTACCTTAAGGAATCATTAGTCATTGTGATTTTATATAATTGAACATCAAGGAATCCCAAAAGTCAGGAGTGTGATTTCCCCATTTCAAGATGATTTAGAAGGAAAAGGTAAAATCAAATATATATTCATATAATTTACTTAATCAGTAGCGCATCCAGCCATTTACTTTGGAGGAGGCATTCAATCAAGGCTGTAGCAAGAATGACATTTTGATGGAGAGTGCAGGTTTGGGGTTGCACAGCCCTTAAACCCTGAAGGCCAAGAATATTTATGAATATTAAATGTTTTTAGAAATTATTTGGAATAGTTTTATGGTAATTAAGATATTTAAATAATGCAAATGGTATTGAAGCTATTATTTATGTTTTTTTCAATTGTTAATTTTGCCTGTAGTGGTAAACCTTTTGAATATTAGGCAAGTCTGAAGCCTGGTCTTAAAATGTAGCATATACATTCGACACATTTTCAATCCTAAATATTTGAGCTATACTTCATATTATTTAAATTTCTATTAAAACTATTTGTGGTGTTTGGGAAGGGGGGCTGGGTGGGTAAATACCCTGTTTGCCCCTCTCCCCCTTGGTTGCACCTCTGCTTACAGCAAAAGATCTGTGTAAATATCATAGCAATAAACCAATGACGTAGCGTTAGAGTATTAATAGTCAGAGATAATCTCACCTATGTTAGTCAGAGTTTACACATCTAAATAGCTTCTGGAGCATAAATTCTCAAGTTGTGAGACTCGTTTGTTTCCAAGGAGAATTGTGTGAGATAAGTTAGGCTTTAAGAAATAGTTTTGATTGCAATGTGTGTTGGACAACCCACTTGATTCCCTCTCACCTAGATCTGATGGACGCTTGATCCATGCACCACTTCGTGTTACTCTTATTATGATATTTTTCTTTGAGTATTGCTGTGTGCTTTTATTTACTAATTGAATTGAATAGGAGCTGTTTCTTTTATGCATTCAGAAATGTGCCCATACCACTCTTAGACCCGGCATCAATATTTACTTAAATTTCTAACCATGTAGATATCATTACAATTTGAGAACTGCCTTTGTGGTCTAGTGGTCAGAGTTTGTAGCTATGGACCCAGAGGTCCCGGGTTTGATTCCCGGTGCTTACAGATTTTCTGAGGAGCGGAATCACTTTTTCTATAGGCAACCATCTTCAAATATTTCCCTTGAAATAATCCCTTGACGTACTTGGACAACGGTGGTTGAGGGTCCTCTGCTCCCCAAATCTCCCCTGCAAGTTTTAGAGTACAGCATACCTATTAATTTCCCCAGAATACGTCACTGTAGTTAACAACTATAATATTTTGGCTATTTAATCTATTATGTGTTTTAATATTTACATCAACACAAAAGCTCTGTTATTTTCTCAGGCATCTTCAAGATACACTTGGCTACATTGACAGTTCAAGGTCAGCAATCTGGGGTTGGAGTTACGGTGGATATAGCACAGGCATGGTATTAGCCAAGGACTCCCAGAATGTGTTTAAGTGTGGAATGTCTGTGGCACCAGTATCGGACTGGATCTATTATGGTACAGTATATTAGATTAGACTAAGAACAGAGAATGCTTGTGTTTTTAGACAGTTTGGCAAAGGAAAATATAGCCTACTATTTACTTAATATTACTTACTGGATATTTAGAAACTCTATTCTAAACATAACCCGCCTTGGTGGCGTAGTTGGTTAAAGCGCTTGTCGTGTTGAGCTCGACTGCTCAGGACGGGGAGATCGAGGTTCGAATCTCGGTCGGGTGAACTAGGAGTGGTTTTTCCTAAATGGTTTTCCACTCTCCCTCCACGCAAATGCGGGCTCACTTCCTCTAATTAAACCTTCCCAAATCCTAATCCGTTAGTGTAATTAGTACTTAAACTGTATAACCCGAACGGGTAGTAAGACGCGGTGCTAAATATTATTATTATTTTCTAAACATAGGATTTAATGACAGCATTATTATCTTTTAATTGTAAGTTTGACATTTTCATATGTTTATCTTTGCAATTAATAAATAACAGCATGATTCATGTACTGTATAGCATTTACAAGTATAGTCCTGTTTAAAATATAAAATATTGCTCTAAATATATAGAATAATGATGGTATTATTTTACTAAGCTAAGTTGTAGCTCTAAGTGTTTATTGCAAAAAGTATATAAATATATATGTGAAAAGTTAAATGGAAGTGTTAAGTATGTTACTCTAACTTTAAGTTATTTCTCCATTTGTATTTATTTCATGTCACATAATTCCAGACTCAATCTACACAGAGAGGTACATGGGGCTGCCAATAGTTAGTGATAATCTCGGAGGCTATGTAGAATCCTCGTTAATCAACAAAGTGGCAGAATTGAAAGGCAAACAGTTCTTGTTGATTCATGGAACATTGGACGACAATGTTCATTACCAACAGTCCATGATGCTCGCACGAGCTCTTGAACTAAATGACATTCCTTTTAGTCAACAGGTGAGCACTTTTATCAATAGGCTGGCCATAATAACCAATAAGTTAAAGATTCATGGGTGGTCATCTATCACCATTTACAGCCTAGGGTGGAGTCATTGTGATACATCTCTAACATATTTATTCAATCCCTCCACAATTTTTTCTTCCTCACTGAAGTCCACTCAAATCCCTTGCTTGACCTCCCTCACCAATCCCCTCTTCCCACTTCCTTTGTCTCCCTTGTGGCCCTCTTCCTGTAACCTTTAGCTCACACATTGTCTTCAGCTTTATCTCTCTTCCCATTCTTTCGACATGCCCATACTCCCTCACTTTGGCTTCCTCTATTATCTCATTCAGTCCCTGTTCTCTTGCTCTTTCTTGCACAGTCTCATTTCTTAACCTATCTTTCCTGGCGACCCACAGTATACTCTTCATAAACTTCCTCTACTTTCCTTACATCACTCTTATCCTCTGTCCATGTTTCGACTGCATGCATTATAATGAGTAGATTAGAGAATTCCTTAATTTTGATTACATAATAATCCCCTGTCTGGGCCAGTCTAGTAAAATGACTCCATCTTTCTCTATCCTTATACCACTATTCTTCCTTAATCACTTACATTCCTCTCCTATAACTTGCACACTTTCTGTTATCTGCTCCTCCTATCTTTTTTTTTTGCTCTCTCTTGCTGTGTTTCGCCTACATTCTTTATCTTTATCACTATCTAGGCTATCCTCTCCTTTTTCATCCTCATTACATTCCCATACCATCTCAGCCTTGCTTCTTTTACTATCTCATGTACTCCCACCCTTTCCTGGATAACTTGATTCCTAATACTATTTCTCCTCACAAACCTCCACTTTCCTAGTCTCATCAGGGAGGAGTATGAAGCCTTTTACCATTTGAAATTGATTAAAACCATTGTTTTTGATAGCCACAAACAGCAGCACAGCATCAGAAATATTTGTGCATTCAGAAGAAGAAATTTGAAAAAAGTTGTATAATTTTTATGTATTCTTATGTGGATAATATGTGGTAGAATATGAAAGCTAATGTTGTGCCATGTTCACAGACCTATCCGGATGAAGAGCACGGACTAAGTGGAGTGCGGCCTCATCTTTATCACACTCTAGACCACTTTCTGGAAGAATGTTTCCAGTAGTGAAGTGCAATTCATCGACAAACACAAATATTGTATTTTCAAAATCTCAAACGTGTTCTAAACCAAATGACTTGCCAAGCATGAGCTCTGAAAATATTAGGGTGTCATGAAAATGATTTTTTTTTTACAATCTCAGTACTTTCAAAAATTGAATTTCTAAGTCACAAAGACTTGAGTTAATGCTGTGATTTTACTTAATGAATAGTTTTCTCTGTCTAACTTTATAATTTTCATATATTTAGACAGCAGTAAAAGCAAAACACAAACTTTTTTCTAAAAAAAATATTGTTTTGTACTGAAAATGCACCTGTTTTTTTATTTATAACCAAGCCACTAATAATGTCACTTTTGTATTCATAAAATAAAATAGAAGATTTAAACAGTGGTTATGGTATTTATTTGTAAAAAAAATGTTGCAATGTTGTCAAATGTGATAAACATAGCTTGATAAAACTCCATATAAGTTATTTTTATTTGCTTGTGTAACTTATTTTAAAATGATGTAAATACAAACTACAGTACGGTATTGATACTACTGAGACTGAATATGATAATACACAAAGACAATATAATCCTATACTGTGATTTTTGTACATTTTGCATTACTTTTTCATGGAAAATATTGCATATTTTACTGTACGAGAAGAATTAATACTATTTCAACTTGTTAGGCATATTAAAAATAACAAATTACTATCGAAACACTATATAATATATCTCTATATGGAAAACCTCTTTTTGCTTTATAAGGTAATTGTATTATATTTGTCGGTGACCTGGTGGTCTAGGGGTAAGGTGTCAGACTTGTGTGCTGGCGGCCGGGGTTCAATCCTCGGTCCCGGCAAAGATTTATCTGATTACCAAACCCTTCCTTCACCTCAATCACCCTTCCATTACACATTAGCGTAAGTGCGTATAACCCGAATGGGTAGTAAGGCGCGGTGCTAATAATAATAATAATAATAATGTATTATATTTGGAAGAATGTATAGGAAAGGTGGATAGGTCGAGGTATTGGGTGGTCGTGATCGATTTTCTTTAAGAGACAATCATTACCTCTTTGTCCAATGGCAGCAATGTAAGTGTGAACTGAGTTCTTCTTTTCATTGTAGAAGCCATATTGTGTTTGTCCCGTTTTATATGTTTCTATTATATTAACCTTTCCTATATTGTCTTCCGAATATAATATTGAAACATTTTTAAAAATTTTTAGTTACAGTTCAAACATGTGCTGTGAATTAGACATTTAATGTTGGTTAAATTTGGGAAGTTAATTTTTATATATAATCAAAACAAGTAAAATTTATGGTTTTAAAAATTATTTAGTTTAGTTAACAACACTTGTGTAGTCAAACCTAGATGATAAAAGTAACATTTATTAAATATGAAAATAATTTTAAGGATGAGACATGTTTCTGTGAACTGAAGAGAGAGATAAACTTAATATTTACACACAACTGTTAAAAATACATGGTAATAACACAATTTTATCCAAATACTGTTTTAAAAAATAATTTAAATTTTGCTTTGTAGCAACTTTTATTTTATGTTATATTCAAATGTTACACTAATAAAGTTTCATAAATAAAGGATGGGAGTTAGGGTGATTAAGGGGGTTGTAGAAGGTGGGAGGGGGGTATCATAAGATTAATAGGTTGAAGCAAAGCTCAAAACTAAACAAAGAAATAATGCAAATAATGGAATACTAGATTTTCAACTATATATATATTTAAATACTTACCTTACTACTAATAAAAAGTACAGTAGCCCCATGGCTTCTTTGGTGCCGACTGACAGCTGACGGCTTTGAAAAGCTACCAGACCAAATTATGTATCCCTACGCCGAACCATATGATCTGCAAATCATGTGTTTAACAGCTGTCACTTCTGACAGTCAAAATTTAGGTGTATACCTAAATGTTGAGTGTCAGAAGTCAGTTGTGAGCTGTCAGTCAGCACCAAAGAAGCCATGGGGCTACTGTAGTCCCTCTGCCCACATGCAGAAAGTTTATAAATAAGTAACCTACTCTAGACTGGAGTAGTTTAACAGGACATTGTTAGTAGGCATGTACACTCCAAAATATAGGGTCACAAAGGAATAAAAACAATAATTCATTTTTTATTGATATGTGTGCAGTAAATACCTGGAAAAATATTTTCAAGTTACTTTAGTTAGCCTTATTAATTTATGATCTAACAAACTCCCTTGGTATTAAAAAAAGCCAACCTAACCTACCTGGATTTAACAAGTATGCTTATTTTGTGCTCCTGATACAAAATTGAGTCTAGGTTCTCCAGTCAATGACTTCACAGAAATAAGTGTCTATGGGTGTATAAAATGTCTTGAAATTTCTGTGTCTTGTAGTTTGAGAAAGCTTTTAAAACAGGGATGAGTAACCTGCAGTCTTTGGGCCACATGTGACTTTTTAGGATATTCTGTCAATTATGTCTCTTCGTCATTTATAAATGATACAGTCTCAAATTCAAATTGTATTCATACAAAATAATAACATTAAGGGCCATTCTTACAATGTCTCGTCAAAGTCCCCGTAACTTAACTTTTTGTAAAGTCTAACCGTTGGTTAAACTTGGTGTTGTGTTTACCAATACTATTTTTATGTGCTCATCAAATTACAGACAGGTGCTTTCCATTAGTTCTTATTGTTAATTTTCTCGGAGCGCTAGATTTGTTTCAAAGCTGTCTATGGAACTGTTATGAAAACAAATCAATCAAAGTAAGTCCAATTTATCACTCCTGTGTAATGTTATCTGTTATATTTTATCCTATTTATTTGTCTGCTAAAATGTTTGTTTAAAATAATAAACACACAGTTTAAATTTTAACAAAGAAGAGGAAATGTTGCTAATTGAATTAATAAATAAATACAAACAAGCAATTTAAAATAAACAATTCTAATTGGTGTTGAATCACTTCAAGGATTTCTAAAACTTTATTTTTGTCTAAACAAACATGTAAAAAAAAATTCTTCCGCATTATAAAATTCCAGAAAATTCTTTCATTCCAAGTATCTCTTTGGTCTTCGAAGTCTTGGGTTCCTTAGAACTTGTAACTCATTTTCATTCATCATCATAATCAAACAATAAATCACCCATTTCATATTATGAATAAATGTAACCTCACTTTAATAATAATAATTGCCTTGAAAACAATATGGCAGAGTGTTTAACATTGTTAATGTGGATGTTATGTTTGGTAACCGGAAGGTAGACTTCACGTTCATTTTTATGTGGACATTAGTGCTAACCAAACATTGTAAAATCATGTTAAGCCATATATATATTTTAAGCACTCATACTTGTTCATTTGAATTTTAAAAATAACCCAAATCCATGGAGAACAAAATCAAGGAAAAAGCGGTTCTGTCAAATATTATGTCATTACATCATTAACAAAGAAAATTAAAACTTATTTCAAATTCTTTTGCAAATTATTATAGTATGTGGTTTAATATATGTACTTATTTGATCATTTACATGCTTCCATCATTATATCAGACAGACTATATATAATATAATATATAATAATTTTAAATGTATTCTTAATCTTAACATAAAAAGTCCTCAATGAAACAAAAAATTGTACTAGAATCCACCTATGATATGATTAAAGAATAAATGTGAATTAACTCACATTCAAAGTAAGAATATTTTCAAATTATTTTCTAAATACTATTTGGAATGGAATGTGTCCAGTGAACAGTAAATATATAGGTGACCTGGTGGTCTAGGGATAAGGTGTCAGACTTGTTTGCTGCAGTCCGGGGTTCAATCCTCGGTCCCGGCACATATTTATCTGATTACCAAACCCTTCCTTCACCTCTGACAAGATGTGTATTAATCACAACTTGTGAATGTATGGAATGCCAGACCTCCACCGTGGTTTGGATCCCACGTTAAACTGTAGGTCCTCCATTTCATCTCACAATCACCCTACCATTACATATTAGCGTAAGTGCATATAACCCGAACGGGTAGTAAGACGATAATAATAATAATAATAATTAATAGCTTTTTTTTTAAATATTGTGATTGTTTTAATTTCAAAGAAATATCTAAATTATCGATTTTAAAATTTTCTTAAACAGCAGTGAGTGCTAACAAGTACATAATAATAAAAAAACTTTCAATTTATCAAGAGGAGCTATAGTAAATTATTGTAATTAACACTAGCTTATTATTACAATTTAATAATGTTTGGCGGTTTTTTTAAACATGTTTTAACTTGGTAGCAAGATGTAGGGCTCAAATAAAGTTGGTGTTAGATTATTTTGTCTACAGAATTTCTTGCGTTATATGCAAGAATGTATATATAACTGTATGATTATTTTTTGGAATGTTACTTGTGAAAATTAAAATTGTGATTGTCATGACTATTGCAAATCATTATTATTTTGGTTTAATCAAACAAATGTAAACAATGTCTTCCTTTTAAAAGCAGCCTTAGTATTATCTCATTTAGCAAATTATTCAATGTATTCCATGAATACCAATCTAAAGTGATAGATTGCCAAACAACGTATTTTAATGCTGTAAAGTATGGTGTACAATATGATGTCCATTGTCGATCATAGGATGCTTTAAACTGTACATTTTTTTTGTATGTATATAGGTTTGAATGTGTGATAAATAAATTTACATAAATTATTGTTGAAACACTAAAATAATATACGTTCAAATTTTATTTTAACCTTTATGTTAACAACTATCCATTAACTAACACCTCACCTTATATGATTACGCTTATTATTATTGTTACTGTCAAGGATTGAGATATTAGCTCAAATGATTTAGTGTTCATATTTACAAGACCTCTTTTCCCCACCCCCACCTAATATAACATATATTAAGCTTTTATTAAAGTTATTTGTTAACTACATGTATAATATACACAATTGAAGATATGATCATTTTTAATATCAGACTACGACTTTATATTCAAAAGAATACCACTATACACATTAACAGTGCCTCTAAAGTTACCAATTGTTTTTCCCTCCCGTAAAGTAAATTTCTGGTTTAACCGCTGCATCTGAAAATCTCAAATTTGATTCCCTTTTAAAGTAAAATATTTTTTCCCTATGAAATTTTAACACTCGAGTCCTACTGGTTTTTTAACACGTCACAACTAACTCACACTCAACTAATGGCAAATTCCAATCACCAACATCTAGAAAAAAAAGAAGAAAAAAAAGCCTCCGAGAACATTGAGTTTGCTATGAATGCCACAAATACATGCAATGAGTTTGAACCATTTGAAAACACATTATTCACTAAAATGAAATCCAATTATTTCGTACTGATTAGGCTATAAGTTATTGCAATAGAAGCTTGCTACGTATGAAAAATAAAGTGTAACAAGAGGCTAGGAAGTTTTAGAGTTGGAGAGACACAGAAAAAGCTGTACTGAATAATTAGTCTGCAAACTATAAACAAATTAAGTACTAAATAGTCCCATTGATGTCACTCATAACATTGATTGCTTATCTAGACTCTAGAGCATGTGGTTCTTTCACTTAATGTGAAAGTTCTCCCTGCTCTATGAGAGAGTTTGAGTCCTAGGTGCCATCAAAGAGCATTTTTTTAAAAAGCTCATTTTAAACATGCTTTTACTAGAGAGAAAACACAAATATAAATACATTATTTGGTTGTCACTTTAATAACACCTCTTGTTATACTTTGGTCTCCTAGTACTTCACAACAAAGATATTTTAGTAAATAATAAATACCTCTTGGTATTCTTTAGTCTCCTAATACTTCATTGCAAGTTTACATCAGTTTTATGTATCTAGCAATAACTGACAGAGCCATCTGTGATACAATGAATGTACTGTTTGTTAGAGATCACTTCTATAACATCTGTTATATATTTGGTGGTCTTACAACATAAACTAAAGGGAATCTTGCTTGGTTGGAGGTTAGCTTAGTAAATAATACCTCTTGGTATTCTTTGGTCTCCTAGTATTTGCTTACAAGTTTAAATGCATTTTATAGCTGTGGGAAAACTCGAACTGTCCCGATTTGAGGTTTACTTAGAAATAATAATACCTCATGTTATTCTTTAGCAGTGGCATATTCTCTGGGTATGCTAGTCCTGGCTGCATACCCATAATGATATGAACTAGTTTCAGTTTAATTAAATGCTGTCTGTGCGAACTGTGTAAGCACTAATGTTTAAATTGTTAATAAATATACATACATGTAATGGATTATTAATTTTAAAACTAATATTGGTCCATATTCCAAGAATACTGTGTTTTAAGTAATTCTTCTTCCAAAATGTTCTACTCAGCACAATAGGAAACCCAGGGCTTCTACTTGAAAAACGCAAGGCAAGCTAGGGAGGCTCTAATGACCTTGCACAATGTTTAGGGGGTTACAACACATTTCTTTCCACTCGCCCACAAGTAATTGGCCAATGAGCTCGGGTTTTTACACCCCAGGTCATGCTGTTCATGTATAGCATTGTGCCAACTATTGAAACAAGATTCAAGATCACAATGTTTATTTATTAAGCTAATTTAGTATCGTTTAAGTAAAATTACATAAAAAATATATAATATTAATTGTAAAATAATAGTATACTTAACAAGCTTTAAATTATACACTAATTAAATACATTGAGCTATGTTTAGGTATTCTAGTCACATGTATTATCATTTATTTGGCAAACACATTTAACTACTCTTTCAAACTTAGGTATTTCAGCACTGGTAGAGTGGGGTGGACGGAAGGGGGGCTACTTTAATCATAGTTGATGGTAATTCTTGTTTTTCTTTAGTAGAAAGGATTCGTAGAGTTTTAATAGTATTATTTTAGTTTTTGGTTTACCTTAAGGAATTGTGATTTTATATAATTGAACATCAAGGAAGCCCTAAAGTCAGGAGTGTAATTTCATCATTTCATGATGATTTAGAAGGAAAAGGTAAAATCAAATATATATTCATATAATTTACTTAATCAGTGGCACACCCAGCCATTTACTTTGGAGGAGGCATTCAATCAAGGCTGTAGCAAGAATGAAATTTTGATGGAGATAGCAGGTTTGGGGTTGCACAGCCTCTTAAGCCCTGATGGCCGAGAATATTTATAAATATTAAATGCTTTTATAAATCATCTGGAGTAGTTTTATAGTAATTAAGTGATTTAAATAATGCAAATGTTATTGAAGCTATTATTTATGTTTTTTTCGATTGTTAGTTTTGTGTGTAGTGGTAAACCTTTTGAATATTAGGCAAGTCTGAAGCCTGGTCTTAAAATGTAGCATATACATTCGACACATCTTCAATGCTAACTATTTTAGTTATACTTCATATTATTTAAATTTCTATTAACAATATGTGTGGTGTTGGGGAAAGAGGGTCTGTTTGCCCCTCTCCCCCTTGGGTGCACCTCTGCTTACAGCAAAAGATCTGTGTAAATATCATAGCAATAAACCAATGACGTAGCGATAGAGTATTAATAGTCCGAGATAATATTACCTATGTTATTCAGAGTTTACGCATCTAAATAGTTTCTGGAGCATAAATTCTCAAGTTGGGAGACTCGTTTGTTTCCAAGCAGCATTGTGTGAGATAAGTTAGGCTTTAATAAATAATTTTAATTGCAACATGAGTTGGACAATCCACCTGATTTCCTCTCACCAAGATCTAATGGACGTTTGATCAATGTATCACTTCATTTTATGTTTATTGTGATTGTTTGCTTTGAGTATTGCTAACTGTCTGCTTTTAATTACACTAGACTAATTGAATGTGATCTACCTTTCTTATGCATTCAGAAATGTTCCCATACCACTCCTAGCCCCAGCATTAATATTTACTTAAATTTCTAATCATGTAGATATAATTACAATTTGAGGACTGCCTTTGTGGTCTAGTGGTCAGTTTCTGGCTACGAACCCAGAGGTCTCGGGTTTTATTCCCGGTGCGTCCAGATTATCTGGGAAGCATTGGGTCTGGAACGGGTTAGATTCATCCTAGAGTGGAAGGCTCGAATAAAGTAGTAGTGGCTCTGGTATAGAAAGCCGAGCTTAATGGCTGGAGTCATCGTTGTGCTGACCACATGACACCCTCTATCCGCAAGAGTTGGCACTATTTCACCAAACAGTTTGGAAGACACTCGGTAGGTATAGCCTGAATGCGGGCTAACACCATGGAGTTACTTTTATTACATTTTGAGTGGATGGTAATCATCATTATGGATAAATAAAAGAAGAGAGAATATGGGAGTGGGGAAGGAGGGGCTCAAAATTTCCAAAGATAACATACAGTTAAAGGGAAATAATAAATGTTCGAGAACCACTGCTCTATATGGACACATCTTCAAATATATCCCTTGACGTTCTTGGACAACGGTGGTTGAGGGTCCTTGGCCCCCAAATCTCCGCTGCAACTTTTAAAGTACAGCATAACTATTAATTTTTCTCAGAAGATGCCACTGTTCTTTAGTCTATTATACTTCATTGCAAGTTAACATCAATTTAATGGACTTAGTAAAACATTAATTATAACTGACAGAGCCATCGGTGATGAAAAAATATACTATTTAGTAGAGATCACATTTATAACACCTATTGTTATGCTTTGGTCCCCTAATAATTTACAGTAAATTTTCTCCTCAGAACAGAACTAGCTTGGTAAATAATCTTTAAAATTTTCAACACCCAGCAAACCCTGGCCTTTCTCATTTTTTCAAGCAGCTTAGGATGAAGAAAAGAGTAATATAATTTTATTTTTCATCAAACTGACTAGTGGTCATGTAACTTATGTTTAAAACAAGAAGACTTAAAAATTGTTTGGAAAATAAATCTTCTCTCCATTCACAACTCTTATTTAATGTGTGATAAAACCTGTTTGAATAAGTGTGCTTAATTTTTCAGTTCACTTTTTCATCCATCCAGAGACCTACTATTTGAAGCTTTTGTTTAAAGACCCAAATTAACCAATATTTCAGTATTTTTACTATATTTTGCAAAATTTCATGCATTTTCCTGATTTTTTACAGACAAAAAAAATCCTTGTTTTTCCCCAGTTCCCTCAGTTATCCAGATGTACAGCAAATGATTATTCTATAACCTAATAACCTAATATCAAATTACCTAACGAAAATGAGTCTGCCCATTTCACAACTATGCCTTTCTTATCAGACCCGCCTCGGTGGCGTAGTTGGCTAACACGCTAGTCGTGTTGAGCTCGACCACCGAGGACGGGGATATCGAGGTTCGAATCTCGGTCGGGTGAACTGGGGGTGGTTTTTCCTAAATGGTTTTCCACTCTTCCTCCACGCAAATGCGGGTTAACTTCCTCTAATTCAACCTTCCCAATTCCCAATCCATCAAAGTAATTAGTACTTAAAGCGTACGGGTAGTAAGACGCGGTGCTAAATAATAATAATAATAATAATAATAATTTTTTATCAGTGTAATCCTATATAAGAGGAATCACAGCTGACACTAATATACCCAATAAAACACTCTATAGATATGGCTGATGTATTTTCCAATATGAAATACAAACTGTTAACCACATGTAAACAAAGTTTATAAAAATATAACTGATAGTTTTAAAAACGACACAACATTACAATAACAGCATTTTACACACAAAAAAAAACCACAATAACCTAGCATCTTAGTAGTGTGCAGTGTATAATAAACGTCTCCCATGTCTTGTCAGAGGAAACGTGGTCAGCCTGTATAGGACATGTAGTCCATCCCTCCCCATTCAGAGAACATTTTTTTCCAGTAGAGTTCTCTCTTGGTCTCATCAGTCCGAAGAATCATCAGCTTCAAAGAGGAGTCCTTCAAATGCTCAATGACGCTGTGTTGTAGCTCTGTCAGACAATCACCTATCACCAGTTTTTGGAGACGTGGCAGGGACCTAGGCATACATGCAGTGTGTGAATGTGT
>CABFVZ010002488.1:99492-116143 GCA_902151445.1 Timema monikensis | reverse complement strand
TGTGTGTGTGTGTGTGTGTGTGTGTACATATATATGTGTTTGGGGGGGTGGAGTGAGAAGGGGTGGCGGGAATGACGGCTTAATCTGTTACTCCACCGGTTCAACTATATAACTTATTTTTTTGATTTTTAGAAGAGAATGCCAGGTCATTAATTTACTCGTATAATGTGTCAATCAATACCAGACTTGAAAAATAAATAACCTAACAAACATATTCATTTAAATCAAATCATAGTAAAACCATTTTACTTCACAATATTTATCAATCTACTATTTCTTCACAAAATAATATAAAATAATAGTATAATATTTTCATTTGTACAAGATACAAGGATATTATATTATAATTGCGTGAGAATGGCAATTAATATCCACTCATTCGTTAAGAGTTCCGTTAGTTGTGCAACAGTTCATTTGCAAGAGAATTCTGACACCAACCAAAATGATCCGCCATTTAAGTCGAAGCCAATAAAATTTTCTCCAATTTTACAAATTCTCTTGAATTTATTATTTTCTTGAAAGAAAAATTATTATTTTGTGAAACATTACAGTCCGATTAAAAAATATTCAAATTTATCATTTAAATCTAAAATGTAATTTGAATAAAATGTATTGAAATTTTGTTAATATTCATATACTATTATAATGTAGTTTTTAAACTTATACATACATAGCCGTTTAAAGGCGCACGTGGACTTTGGTGTAAAGCGTGTTCAGTGTGGTTTACTGATGACAAGAATTTCTGGTTTTGAATCTCAGCCAGGTATACTCATAGTGTATTTCCTAAAGGGTTTCCTTTTAAGCCTCCATGCAAATTCTAGTACACACGATCTAAATCCTCTCTCCCACATCCTTAGTGATAATAGCTAAATGCGCCTAGCTAGGGTTGTTAGCGTACGAAAACACACCAACATATTAAAATAAATGCTACTGAACTCCGCAAGGACTTTCTCGCTCTATTGTTTAAAAATGGAGATATTTACTCAAAACTCGTAATATATGTGAGACGAAATAATATACACTATCAAACCCAAGTATGAATTGCACTATACCTATGTAAAACATTTTTTGAGTCCCGGTTTTAAATTATATTATTTTATTTTTAAAGAACTAATGACCTCATTTGTATGTTTAGACCAATAAAAAAGATCAATACTGTGTCCACAAAAGTAAACAATTCGTATTATACTTTCTACTTCCAGTTAACATTTTAAACATTTTTTTAGGTGTTGCACATCTTCATGTAATCACATTGCTAGTAAATTCCTCATTTATAAATTTTGACCTGTAAAAATGTAAATATTACCTATTGAGTCCAAATTTGAGTTGATCATTGTTGGACAAACATTTCTCCTAAGAGTTTTAATGGTAAATATAAAAAAAAATATGAGAACATACTTATATTAATTTACTCTATGGTATTGGAGAATTATTACGTTAAAACTTAACTAGTATATTTTTACAAATAAAGCTCACAAAATTATATTAATATATTTGCCAATATCTCAAAAACTTTTGGTTTTATAAAAATAAATTTCATATAAAAGTTGTTTATTTTTAATAGTAGTACAATTTTGCAATGATAAGTTATTTATTATCTCAAATAGTTGCTGAGATACGGAAATTTCAACTTCATTAAAGTATATTAAAATTAATTTTCATGGGAAAATAAAAACAGCCACTTTAATTATTATCTGAATCAACGCCTACATTACGAATTTTAATCAAATACGTTATAGCCAATTTTGAGAAAATATACTTTTTCTCTTTTTTACCTTTAGTAAACTACCCTTAATTTTAGGGTTAGATATCCAATTACAAAAATCCCTCGGGGCAACCCTAGATACCAAGTTTTAGCCTGATCGGTAAAATAGTTTAGGCTCTAGTTAGAGGTACAGACATACACAGACAGACGTAAATTCAAAAACCACTTTTTCGGATTTGGGGGGTCATTAAAAGTTGAGATTCTTCAAATATTGATTAATATATATATATTATTTATAAATTATAACGCACTTTGGACAAGTATTCTTAAAAATCAACGTGAAAGAATCATAAAGCAATAACATTTGTATATATTTAGTATTGTATGTAATTTATCAAATAATTGGTAAGTTAGTTTAAGAAATAATAATGGTATTTAATATTTAATATTAAATTCAATTAATGTAAGTTACTTAAATAAATTCATATAAAACCTCAAATAAAATATATCCCAACTATTATATGACCTTCAACCCACCCATCATCGGCAAAAAAGATTAAGCTTCAAGAACAACTAGTCAAGCTGGCCGCTAATGGAAAGTTAAATCCTAGCAGGGTTAATTGAGGTTGGTTACCACAAACACATTTTTTGTTCTTACTAGACGTAAATATTCGTGTATTTATGCATATAGTTCATCGTCTCCATTCCTACCTCATTAATATAATAAATTATGGATAAACATTATGAATGTTGAGACAGGTAAAACACTGTTATAGTTTAACACTTTGTAATTAACGTAATACTTGACATAATTTAACCCTGATTATTAAATCGTGAGTGTTAAATTGCATTAGAATTTCTAAATCGTGCGAGAATATCAAATATAAGCTCTAAAATCAGTGAAAGAAAACTGAGTGTAAGACCTCCAAGAAGAATGTAGAAGGAAGTCTGAACATGGCTGATTTCTAGTGGTGTCAGTTCAACTGGCTTAATCCTATTACGAGATGACAGCATCACTTCATATCTATCATCACTTTGCCACTTATTAATTATACCACCTTCATATCCCCTTCTCATTACTGTATCTACTGAGTCTTGATAAGGAGAAACCGAAGGGAACTGTAAACAGATATATAGTTTGTAAGAGCACTCCTCCATTATGTGCATTAGAGGATATCCTTCCTCATAATAGTCGTTGAGTTCTATAAATAAAAGCAAAATTTTATCAGCATCAGCATATGCGAGTGATCTATTGAAGGCAATCGTGTCAAGTACACTTTTTACATCGGATGCAAAATTAGCTTTCTTTAATAAAACGTTAAACACTTTATCACCAGGATCGGAATTCAATAACAAAACATCTATAATATCTTTCTGACCATCATAATTAGGTATGTATATCATTAGTCCAGTTTCATTCAACTGCTCCATATTGTCAATATCTGGATAATAATGGGGTGTCGTCAAGTAACTGGTCAAACTTCCTTGATACGCGCTCATCAGTACCAAAGTTAACAACAAACACGTACCAATAAAACATTTTTGAGGCAAGGAAACTGCAGAGAGAAATGTCGCACCACTCAAAATGATTCTAAGAGTCTCCAATGTTGTTTTTAGTTTCTAAGGACGCATCGTGTCTGAACAGTTTCAAGAACAATGTGATCATTGGTAAAGTACAAAATATAGCTACCCAGGTAGTCTTAGTAAAAGGTAAAATTACATTCATATATTGTGGGACACGAAGTGCTTTTGGAACAAGAAATTTCAAACAAGGTGCATCACAAGAAATGCTAGTTTTGAATATATTATTAGAATGTTTAAATAGTGCATCCCCAAATATATCCGGAATTCTTGTCTTACTGTCCAATTTTTCTTCGTCAATTAAAGCTTCATCACTCTCACTGGCTTGGTGCTCCGGGTCGATTATCGCCATTGTTCCGTTTATATATTGGATAAACATTTGTATGCAATTGTGTGTTACTTTTTTCATATCCTGATTTTAAACCGTATATATTTCTACTTTTAGATACCTTTATTTTGTATCCATAAATATCATGTAGTTTGTCAACAAACATATTTTTATATTTATCTCCCTTTAACAATTTTGACAGATCTATAAATGTACCATTGTTTTTAAACTGGTTAAAGAACCATGCCTTGACATCACTAACTACTGATGTAGAGTCAATTATTTGGTTTTCATAGTCAGGTAAAACAATCAATATTACATTTAAAATATTATACTCAAACCAAGTCTTGCGGCATTCTTCTTGAAATGCCTTTATCTCATTCTTATCATTTGATGTAATAATTAATATAAAAGGTGATCTTGGACTTCCAAGGAAGTTTTCTCTAAATTCTTTCAGTCGCACCCAAAAAATCTTTTCATCATTTCCTATAAACCAAAATATTATTTCTGGTATTTTCATTTCACCATTAAAAGCCAGATCATCTGGAAACATTTCACTCAATAATTCCCATTTACGATTTCCTTTCGCATTTAATATTAAAGCAGGAAAATACTCTAGTTGCCTGGAAAATGTATCTACATTTTGAAGATGGTTTCCTTGTAAGACAATGGTGGACATTGGACATGGATGACTTTTTCTTACCACGTTAATAATGTGATGAATAATTTCAGTAAAGCTGTTGCTAGCAAAACTGGCACGTCCAACTGAAGTACTAAGTTTAGTATCGATGATACTTATTGAATACAATATTAAAAAAATGATCTTTAACATTTTCACTGTAATTTTAATCTAATTGCAAACGGAATAACACATTTATGTATTTGACCCCATTTTTGTATTTAATAACATAACAAATTGAATTATACTTTAATCTCAAGTTTTAACTAACAGTCTGGTCAGGTTATGTTTATTTTAATAAACCGAGTTTATTGCTATTTTATTAGTTGGTTGATTTTGTTCTGATCGATAGTTATGTATTAACGGAACAGAAAGTTCCGGAAATATGGCTAGTGTGCTTCTACTTGCTTAGCTTTAAACTGTTATTTTTGTAGCCTTTTACTTAAATGTACCCAAAAATGTCATTTTTCGTTGATTGTATGGACTCACAGAACACCCTAGAAAATGGAAAAAATACATGCGGTTAGTATACATTTAGAAGCTTGTTCCTATCTTACTTTTATACACTATCGAGATGATGGTACCAAGGGTTTGAGAAGACAACAATAATTTATATTAATTATTTTTAAAAAAATACTATTGTTGGGAATAAGGACATAGAGAAAAGTTGAAGATTATTGACCCTCAGAGAAAAGTTTATTGTGTTTAGAAAATACTTGTGAACTTAATAAAGTGTAATTTTGCTTAATTAAAATTCTTATGATTTACTCGGTATGTTAGCCACTTATTAATTTGAATATTTATCTACATTAAACTTATTCTACATTTTTTGTAGTTTGTTATCTATCTTGAATCAAATTATTTATGTCATTTCATTGAATTAAGCCTTAAAATTGTTTGCTCATCATCAATAGTTTTAGTAACTTTAATTATTTGCTTGCAATTTAGAACAAACCAATAATTAAGAGTTTCCCTCTAAAGCATAGGATGCGTGGTGTCATTCTCAGGATAAACTATACATTGATCACTGATAAAATTGATATTACCACTTCAAAAACCGGTAATTGATGACTTAAAGTTCTGATTAATATATGTACTTTCTAGTTTAACCTATGTTTTCACTGTAGGCCAAATATATGTTAGTTTTAAATGTGCAGTTTATAAACGTTAATTAGCCTAACCCCCAACTGACATACTTGAAACTACATGGAGTATATCCAACACAAACACATGAATTGTTACTCACACCAATCAATTAACCCATATTAAGAAGTTTGAATATTATTATTTTATTTAATGAGGTTCAGGACTTTTTTTTAATATATAGGTTGCCATTTTCATATTAACCTCTTTAATGTTCCAATTAATTAGTTTTACTTCGAAACGAGTAGATGACCTGGCGTTTGGTAAACCCAATTCCACCAACGGCTCAAAACACTATTTCCCGGTGACGTAATCATTACGTGTTATGTCGCAACACTCCCCCCTAGGTTTTCCCTGGTGATTCATACCTGGTGTCAATATATTTCCATCTGGCCTGAATTTCCCCTCTGGTTATTTCCATGATGACATGGGGTTAGCGACCTGTTGTCCTTCTTCAATGTCACAAAGGTTTATTTCTGATTTTCTATGTGGCAATGGGTTTTCCTGATAACTGGCGCCATGTTGGTGGCTGGACAAGACAGGAATAGATCGTGACCTCGAATGATGTCACAACCCTTCCCAGGCAATGGGTTTTCCCTTGAGACTGGTAGCAGTTTGCTGGCTCGACAAGACAAGCCTCCTCGATCTGTGTGACGTAATTATTGCGTGTAATGTCGCAACACTTCCCCCTGGGTTTTCCCGATGTCTCAAAGCTGGTGGCTCTACAAGACAAGTAGAGACAGGAATAGATCGTGACCGTGACCACGCCTCTCCTCCCCTTCCTCCTAGTCCTCCTTCCCCCGTGACCCTCTTTCCAGTGTTCCAGACATGTTCGTTCTATTTCCAAACATGTTGGTACTTGTATTTTCTTGTTTTATATGTTTTTATGTATACGCATTTCTTTTTTTTTTTGTGCTCAATGGTTATTTATGTATGCTCATTGCTTTTTCATGTCTGGGTAGGATTGGTATGGGACTTTGGAGAATATTTATTTATTGGTGTGCAGTACAAGGCACCGGGCGCTCCTCCTTCGGCATCGCTAATGAATATCTTCTTTGCCCAGCCGCTTAGGTAAGAGTATGACCACCGAGAAGCTTAGAGTGTATCACGGCCGTAAAATCCCTTTCACTTTTCCTTCACTCCCCACACTCCTTTCATCGCCACGGCACAGAAAGAACTAATTTACACACTGTTCACTCGCTTTGTTGGACTGCCTTTCACTTCACCCCCCTCCCCCTCACTTTCTTATATCCCTCTCTTTGTAAAGTAATCATATATTGCAAACGTGTTATAAATTTCGAAAGAGAGTGGCAACATTCATGAACCCCCAAGGCCGCTTGGTTTTTCCCGGTGTCGTCATCACAATATCACACCCCCCTATATGGTAATGGGATTTTTCACAACTAAGGAGCATTGACACAGCTCTGATTATGCACAATCAGGGGCCTTGAAGCCTCAGTTATGGTCCGCTATCCCCCACCACAAAAGTTTACTAAAATTGGTTGTTTGGTATTGTCCGTCGACATGCGCGCATATAGGTATCCATCATGGATTGGAGGAGTAAGGTAGAAATGTTCCACCGTCAAGGTGGTGTATGGGAGAGTAGAAAACCACCCCGGTTCACCCAAGCAAGATTCAAAACCATGACCTTCCTCACCATAACTATATGAGTGACACGTAACCTTTCTAGCAAAACGTGTGGTAAGGATGATTAAGAAAATGTTCCGGAGGGAGAAATACCTACAGCTTACACCATGGAGGATTCGATTTCAACCTCTCTCACCAGAATTAGATGAGCCTGACATTTAGACGGCGTGCACACTGTAATTTGAGCTTCGATATCTTTATCATAGCTAATGCCTTTTATAACAGTTGTACTTCCTGAACTCCCACCATTTTTGAAGGGGCTTTGCTGGTTGACCAGATTTTTCTAGACCAGGTATAATGTGCACCCACATTTGATTGTAGTGAGAAAATCAAACGTCGATCACTCATCATCGGCCACCTAGTGACGTTTTAGACCATGCGACCATCGATGCATGTATAAAATGCATTGTGACGGTAGATTGCTACCCAAGGACCTAATCTTTTTTTTTTTTTGCCTATGTTGGTGATCAAATATGTCGGATGAATTGATGGTTTCACTATCTACATTCACGAAAATGATGGCACACTTACCTTTTAAATTATTCATAACTAGCAATCCCACATGGAGTTGCCCGTGACCCACTGAGGTATTGTATTAAAATAAGCTTAATTAAAAAGCTAATAAAAATCCGGCTTTGAGGTACATTCGGTCCCCTCACGTACATATATGTTAAAAATTTCATATCTCTACATGCCGTAGATTTGGCTGGGCGTCGCACACAAACAAACAAACAAACATCATACAAGAGACAGGGATTCTAACCCCAACACCCCCACCCGTCACCATTGATTTACACGTGGTACCCGGTGATGCTCTTTTTCCTTTAAGATTTAGTTGTATATTAAATAATTATTTTCTGAACTGCACTCATCAACGAATACATAATATAAAAGTTTAATATTGAAAAGAAAACGTAACAGTTGCTATAATATTTTCATTATTAACACGTTGTTGCCCGTGACCCACTGAGGTATTGTATTAAAATAAGCTTAATTAAAAAGCTAATAAAAATCCGGCTTTGAGGTACATTCGGTCCCCTCACGTACATATATGTTAAAAATTTCATATCTCTACATGCCGTAGATTTGGCTGGGCGTCGCACACAAACAAACAAACAAACATCATACAAGAGACAGGGATTCTAACCCCAACACCCCCACCCGTCACCATTGATTTACACGTGGTACCCGGTGATGCTCTTTTTCCTTTAAGATTTAGTTGTATATTAAATAATTATTTTCTGAACTGCACTCATCAACGAATACATAATATAAAAGTTTAATATTGAAAAGAAAACGTAACAGTTGCTATAATATTTTCATTATTAACACGTTTTTTTTTTCAACTGTAATAAACCAAACTGGAAACTAATATCAAGCAGGCGCTGTGGGAGCCATCCTCCCGACAAAAGCCTACCAACATTTGTTTTGTTTGATAACTATTGTGAGCATGTACGTGTGTAAACGATAAAGTACTAAGTACGCTAACGTATTGATAGTTGGGAAGTTTGAATTTAGAGTAAGTGAGCCATCATTTGCGTAGAGGGAGGGCGGAAAACACCCCTAGTTTACCCGACCGAGATTCGATCCTCGAACTCCTCCGTCCGCGACCGTCTGGCTCTACACGAAACAAGCACACCAGTCAACTACGCCACCGAGGTAAATTTATTTTAGAAACAACAGTTTATTAAATACAATTTTAAATATTGTTTAATGTCCGCAATTATATTTTGTTGACATAATAAATAACATTTACACAAAATAAATTAGCCACTTAAACAACCAAGAAATTTAATGTTCACAACTATATTTTAATGCGATATATATAACTTTTTCAAAAATTCATTAGTAATATTAAATAACCAGAGGGGAAATTCAGGTCAGACGGAAATATATTGGCACCAGGTATAAGTCACCAGGGAAAACCCAGGGGGGAGTGTTGCGACATAACACGCAATGATTGCGTCACCAAGGAAAAGTATTTTGACCCGTTGGTGGAAGTGGGTTTCCCAAATGCCGGGACTTCTACTTAAACGTTTATATTTAATTCAGGGACGTGATGAGTTGGTATTAATTTACTAAACCATGTTTGATCATTCTAAAATCTAAGTCTATACATAAATATGGTTAAGTCACAAGCCATTACATTGTTAATTACTGGCGAATGTTATCTCTATTTTCAAATTTTGTTAAAAAAATTATAAATATCGTATATTATAATAAGGTATTCATAGGATGATTTAGGGTACTGTTATTTAAATATATTAATGTAATTTGGGTAGCAGAACTTTCTAACATTATGTTTTATTTTAAAAGTATTATTTTTACTAGCTTTATTTATTTATATATATATATATATATATATATGTATATATATTATATTTAGTTGAGCAATTCAAATGAAAGCCTAAGATTATTTGTTTAAAATTGTCCTTTTTTATAGTATAGGATACAAACTTAGTTAAATTAATTCAAAGATCCAGTGAAGTATTTCTGTTAGAATTCACTTTAACTGACATTACTAGCCGAAATATTAAGTTTGATTCCGGTGTTAATTATAAATTAACTTTGTATTATAGCTATTACGATCACAAGTATTACTTATGTCACATTTTCACAAAATATAAACATACATATGGACTTTTTTTTTCTATATAAGCACACACTCAACATTTTTTCCACTTGATTTTACAAGAAATTTTTAAACACACTAAACAAACATAACCTACATTATTTCCGATAAAATATTTATATAAGCCACACTAGCCTCCTGTAAATCAACTAAGTAAATATAGTTATATGGGATTATGCACCTTTGACTTATTTAATAATCACGTTTCTACTTTTAACACGCAATAGAGGTACTTTATATATCATTATATATTCCCTATGTAGAATGTTGATAATACAAAGGCCTTATAACATCTATTATAAAGCCATGGATGTCTTACTAGTTTAATTTTGACATATTTAATATGTAATTTGCATACATTAATATAAAAGCAGATAAAAAGCCGTAATATATATTTTAATGTGTTAGCTCCATTAAGTAGAGTATTCTTTTAAAAGAATATGTGACTTGAGCGTGATAGGTCTTGCATCTAGTATTTTTTGTAATTTAAAAACTATTCTGATTTTTTTTAATATATATTTTTTATGATGATTTAAGATAAAATATTATTAAAATAGATATAAAAATCTACTAACTTCAATGATTTCAAGCAAACATTTAAACATTGAAAACCATTTATACACATAATATCAGTCTACGCATTGTGATAACTGTCAAATAAATTTTATGTTATAAATTCTACGTCCCACTATTCAATCCACCTCATTATAACCAAGCCTTATCTTAATCTAGTTATATCCAGTCCACCTCATTACAACCTATCCCTATCTTAAGCTTGTTCTATACATTTTACCTCATAGCATCCTATTCCTATCTTAAGCCAGTTCTATCCAATCCACCTTATAACACCCTATCCCTATCTTAACACAGTTATATACATTCCACCTCATTAAACTTTATCTATATCTTGAGATTGTTCTATCGATTCCACCTCATTACACCTTAAGGAAAGTGTGCTATAATATTTGTAAAAAACAAACAACTTATTTTAACACTTACATAGCTAAACCATTTCATAACGCTTCAATTAATCTCCTAATCATGATGCAGAGCACTGTTTACATAAAGGATATTTTGTAACGTTTTACTTTGTTAGCCAGCGTAGGGCTCTAAAATCTGTGATAAAAGAGCCACGACGAGAAATGAATGTCAAATGCTCTGCCGATCGAGAAAAGTTTCATCTCGATAAGAAAAGAATGTGTGTCTTTAAATCATGAAACGAAACCTATTGTAAATAACCCATGAGAAGAGAAGAAGACTTACATACCAATTCACTGACGAATATTTTATTGACACATTTAGAAAATCTTTTATAAATAATCATTACCAAACTGTTGGCAACATGGTGTCTCCAACCAGTTTGAGGGGACAAAGCGAATCAAACAATTTCAACCAGTCAGACATAACTAGTAGGTTTAAGTGAAGACTAATAACATGCAGCAAAAGAAAGAATATCAGAGATAAGATTTTGTATGATATCTTTTGCATTGATTTGGTAGTAGATTGTATATTCTTTTTCATTTCAGGTGTGTCATAGTACGTGTAGAGTGTAGTATAATTTCAGGATATCCAAACTTAATAATAGATCATTGCAGGTTGTTTGAATTAGGCCTGTAGGAGACATACAGTGGTCTAGAAAGTTAAGGATTTGACCAGACGCCTAACAAGCACCTGGGAATGGGCTTACTTAAGAAAAAAGAAGCAACTAGTAATAAAATAGAAGCAACTAATAGTAAAATTGAAGAAAGTATAAAAAGAGTTGGGTATTAAAATTGAAGAAAGCAGGGAGGCTTTTCAAAAAATCTTGTGGAAGTTAGATAAAGAGAAGTTGACCAAAATAATAATATTAAATGAAAATTTTATTTCAAAATATAAGCAATAGATTTAATCATTTATGGTGAAATAAAAGCTTTTCCAGAGTTAGTGAAGATCAACAATAGTGGAGAAGTAAATAATTTTGAAAATAAGAATAAACACACTTTTGAAAAGGATGATGTATAATTTTAGGAAACAGGGCAGGTCGAGGTTGGAATTGAGACTATAAGATTTCAATATAACCATAACCAATGTTTTCAGAGTTAGGATTATATTGTTGTAATGATAGTATATAATAAGACATTATTGGAACCATATATAATTTTGGGAAATCAGGTACTTCACAGTTTGAATGTTTTTAAATGTTATTAAATAATTTGAGAAAAATTTGACGTGATTAAGCTTTATCTAATTTAATAGTTTTTAATACAAATAAGTTAGAGAGAATGAATGTACACTTATTTTTAATATAATATTTTGAACTCTTATGGATTTAGGATATTTTGATGAAGTAGAATTGTATTTTAGTTTAAATATATTTTTATTTTTATTCAATTTGAAACAATTTTATCACGTTTTAACTTAAAATAATTTGAATCGTGATAGTTTAAATTTTATTTGAATTCAAACATCAACAATTTTATTTTCTCAACTAAGGCATATTGCTATGTGTTATTATATAAATGTGTATGAATGTAGGCTTAAGTGATGCCAAAAAACATGGATTTTTTATTCGTGGGAGATCTTACAACAATGAGTAACACAGTTACAAGGGGTGAATTCTGTATAATGTGTAGTAGGTCAAAACAAAAGCTATCTTAATTAAAGTATATTCAACTTATTTACACGTTATGAGATTACTAATGATTTAAATTCATTTGTTTAACTAATATAACATAAAGCACAAAAGGAAATAGTGTAAATAATATAAAATTCAGTGATGATTACTTTTACTTTTGTATTTCTTTTATTCTTATACAGTATTTGAAATATTGATTATAAGTTCGAACATTAAGAATGTCAAGTGATATCAAAATATATGAACATTTGAATTAATTTTATAAATAATATTTTTATATGGTATTTAAAGACAATAGAGGGTATTGTTAAATGTTCTGAAATCAACTCTATTCAAACATATCAAACAATTTATTTTCACTGACTAATCCTTTTTTAATTAATTTTCATGATTACATTCTTACAAACATTAGACTTTGAAACAATGTTATACACAACTACAAAACGTATAGCTACATATACTCTATATATTTTTATTAATCTGCTGAATTTCAATGTTTTATTTTATATTTTACTTGTATAAAATTATCGATTGTTCTCTATTTATCTAACTACTAGCAATCCTGCACGGCATTGTCAGTGACCCACTGTGGTATAAGAATTATATAAGCCCCCACCCTATACAAAAAAATTGTTTAGAATCATGGTCGATTTCGTACACTTTTTTTTTTACGAACAGGATGTGGCATATTTATATCACAGCTATCTGTGAAACGTAATTATAAACCAAATTAACAATATTTCTTCAAAAAATTGTTAAAAATAGCCTAATTAAAAAGTTAGATCAAAATTTAAAGATCCAGCTTAGAGGTGAATTCGGAAACCCCTTGTTAAATTTTTCAGATCTCTGCGTGCCGTAGATTTAGCTGGGCAACGCATACAAACACACAGACAAACTTTTCCTTTTATTATTATAGACATCCAACCTAATTTTCTTAATTTTTAACTAAACTCATGAGTAATAATATCACGCTTTCCTTTATCCATGACTTACTAGTGAAGGCTGTTCCAACAAAGAAACCATAGGGAGAAATTGCTCCATCTTAGTAAGAAAGGAGGAATCCCATTTGGAACCAAATCGTTAAAACTTTTTTTTATGTCAAGTTTTTCATCAGTAAACTACTCTTGAACGACATTTTATTGAAAAAACAAGAATACAGTGGTATTTGTCATGTATAACACTCCCAAGATACCAATTTGAAACCAAATCGCTAAAGCCATTTAAAAATATTTCAAGTTTTTGATAAATAGGCTATAAGTAAACTACCCATAAACGACTTTTAATTCATAAAACTAATACACAGTTTTATTTGACTTGTAAGACACTCCCAAGATACCTATTTGGAACTAAATCACTATTTCCATTTTAAAAATATTTTACCAGTCTCTATGGTCTCGTGTTATACTAAACTGCCTAGGACTGGGAGATCGGGTCTCGATTCCATTCGGGGGTCACTGAAAGTGGTTTTTCCTAAAAAAAAAAAAAATCCCCATCTTTCTCCACGCAAATGCGGGTGCCCTTCTTATGCATTACACCTACCTCATCGTTAACCCATTAGCGTAATTAGTACTTAGGCGTATAACCTGCACGGCATAGTAAGACGCGGTGAGAAACATACACTGTGAATGTGACGTTTCGGTTGTCTCTATTCTGTTAATACAATCTCACCTAAGGAACAAACACTGTGAATGTGACGTTTCGGTTGTCTCTATTCTGTTAATACAATCTCACCTAAGGAACAAACACTGTGAATGTGACGTTTCGGTTGTCTCTATTCTGTTAATACAATCCCTAAGGAGACTAAACCATGCTTATGAAATGATAAAACATTATTTAGGACTCGTTAAAGAGATTAGCATTGTTACATGTTCATTGAAGCGTGGTAGTTCTAGAGAAATTTACGTGCAAGAATAGTAAAGTATTGTTACAATTTTAAAATAAGATCGAAGTTTGATAAATTTATTTAGTGTTTATTAACTATATTGAGCATAATTATTGAGACAGGAGCTACTTGCTAGCTGGTGAATCATACTATTTCATTTTTGTAAATTTCAAAAGTACTTTCTAATGGATCGGTTGATGACCCAAATAAAACTAATATAGAGTTTTAAGAAATATTTAAATATGTTATTTTTTATTAAGCCTGTGTTTTTATCATCACGTCTTAGTAGTTGTTTGGGCTGTATGCATGCATTCACTAACTATGCTAATATAATTATAATAAGGATAGTGGATTTTAAGAGGAAATGTACCCGCATTAAAGTGGAGGAAGAGTGATAATCATTTAGGAAAAAAAATCCTCGTCCATTTCGATACACCCAACCGGGATTCGAACACCAATATTCCCATCACTGACCATCCAGTCTAACACGAGAGTGACGCAGTAAACAATATGACCACCGATAATGTTTATATATTCTCATATTCACATTATATTGTTTTAGTAGTTTAACATTTTCATCAAATATTTATCACTGCGTCTCACTACCCGCCCGGTTTATCCATATTTTAACTATAAATAAATCATATGTGTTAAGTATGAGGAGATTATACTCGAGAGTAAGTGCACCCTCAATTGCATGGAGGGTGAGCGGAAAGTCACTTGTAAAAAACAACACCCTCAGTACTCTCGCCCGGGATTCGAACTCCCAATTACCTCTTCTCGTCAATCCAACCTATTGTGAGAGTGACACCTTAGACCATTCGATCTCTGAAGCTGAGTTCATGCATGGTTGTGTTCTTACCCATGCTGGTGGTCACGTGGACTAGATATCAAGTTCGTGTAGTCTTGTTTACTGATGACGGGAAGGTCAAGGTTTAAAAAATGGTGGGGTGTACTGAGAGTGGTTCTTTATAAATAGTTTCCCACTCTCCTTCCATGCAATTACAAATACAATTATTCTTAACTCTACCTTATTCATCCCTGCCACGTTAGCGTAATTAAAATGCAAATAGGCTGGACGGGTAGTAAGATGCGGGGCAAAATAAAAGTGTGTTAATTATAATTCACCCCCTCCCTCCCGCTATTTATTCTGGATACAGTGCTGTTTTTTTAGCACTGAGTATTACTACCCGTTCGGTTTATAGGCTAACAGCGCTGTACATTTTGACAAGCATATTTTTTTGCCCCCTTATTATATTTTAGTCCAGATTCAAATGGCTACTGGATTGTTCTTGGTCACTTGGTTCGGTAATCGATCACAGTAACACAGTTTAACTTCTGACAAGTGTATTGTATTGTCACACAATAAACTAAAGAAAAAAAGGTTCGAAGTTGGGGAATTTTGAATGGCTACGGGCTACTCCCCCCACCCCCTTTCCATACTCTTTCAAAACTGTCTTAATGAAAGAGCTTTAAAATCTGTCAACAGGTTTCAGTAAGATGGCGGAGTAAAAGTAAAATCTTGCTGAAAAGTGACCTAGATCCTATCTCCTTGGGGGGTTGTTCCCTTTTGGGGCCTCTAAAGTCAAACATCATGTTTATTTAAACTTTTCTTCATTCAGCAAAAGCCGGCTTGAAATGGAATTGTCTGTGCTTTGTTCCGGGCTGGGTATCATCTGTGTTGAAGTCCACTTCATTATTGTGAAGAGCCGGGGGAATTTACACCACCTGCCAGCGTTCACTCGTGGGATTGTTGCCAGTTGCTTGAGATTCCAAAGAAGTGTCATCTGTCGGCACCAGCCTTGTACCTTCACCTTTATTCTGACCAACTGGTGATGGACCACCCTCTTCTCGTGGTGGATCTCGGGCTGAGTACGATTTAAGTCTGTTGAAGTGAACCACAGGGCGTTTTCTTGGGTTTAGTGTGTATTGAATACGGTACGTCACATCTGATAATCTTTTCCTGGCGACGTAGGGACCCTGCCATGGTTTTTTTTTTTATTATTATTATTATTACCAATCTAATTCAGCCTGGCATCTTACCATTTTAATCCAGGCCTTATTACACATTATAACAGAAATTTCCTACTATTACACATCTAATTTATTTTATTTTTAAACAGGTTTTGGCTCCTATACTATAGCCCCTACCCCTTCCTATTACCCTCCCATCCCTACCCTATCCTATTCTAATCTTATCCTAATATTACCACTAGCTAACCTAAATAACTGTAATCCTCCGGGGATATCCGTTGCTCCGATGGTACCAGGGGGCTGAAGAGCAGCCGCCTATCTCCATCTTGACGCGTAGGGCCCTCACAAGACCTAATCCTACTCTTCTTGTTTCCAATAAGAGGGATCTGCAGTCACAGGGTTCCCCCACGCGTCCCGTTTCTTTCCCCTCATCTTTCCCATTATTCGGCTGGAATGATGATCCCTC
>CABFVZ010002488.1:66762-90380 GCA_902151445.1 Timema monikensis | reverse complement strand
GAGCGTGACATCTCTGAAACAATTTTCTGAGAAATTCCAAATTTTCAGAATGGCATTGCTTTGATAGGTTAAACTTTCTATTAGTGTTCTTTATAACCTCTGCTTCACAGATCATGTCTGCTTGCACCCTGCTCTGGATGATTTTTTTTCCTGAATAGAGTAATTGGGTTGTAGTTTTTCAACTTTCTCATTGTTTGGCACGCTCACGTGGATGTGCAGATTCCATTTCCATTTCCTAAGGACCATTTAGGAATTTAGGAATATGGATGTGGATCTTATGGACTCTTTGGACAGGGCTCTTAACCTTACCTGGAAAGCAGTGTAGCTTGCAAATGTTTATACAAATAAAGGTTTACAATGAAAACCATCACAACCTAACAATCTAATCTTTTATGCATTAATTAATACAAATTTAATTTGCGTTAGAATGAATAGGCTAATGTTCAGTAGGCTTTATTAGGTTGAATCAGTTTGTAATAATAAACATTTTATGTATTGTGTAGCCTATTTAATGTCTGTTCACGGTAGGAATTGACTTCTGAAAGGCCTTTTTCCCTTCCATAAATCTATTATATAGTAGGATATTGGTAGGAAAAAAGACCTTTCAGAGAGTAATTCCTACTGTGAATGGAATATAAATACTTTTGGTGCCGTTATAAAAATTTTCATTCCTTTAAATGCCGTATTTACTTTCTTCTGTGGCTTTATTGAGTTAATTTTAAATTTTATATTAAATAAAATTTACCAAAAATCTATATTTTGTATCTATTCCTATCTCCCTATAGGCTTTGTTTCTAAAATTAATAAAAATCATTAATGTTACAATATAAGAAAAGCATAAGTTATGTAATTTTATGAGGATTGTGCACTATGCCCAAGGATCTTTGTCTTGTGTAAAATATGTCCACTTTTTAAATAAGTATAATACACACTAAAAAATAAACCTCGAACTTAGGCTTAAAGTATTACTAAAATATAACCTAGATTAGGCTAGCTAGGAGGCTAATCTCAAATCTAACAGACAAAGATGGCAGCATAATCTAGCCTCAAACATTCCCAGGGACTTCATCGTCAAACATCAGGCTTTTAGCTTACGTAAGTGCGCACTGGTAACTTTTATTTAGTAGTACCGATACCTAACTATTTAATTGTCTGGATGAAACATATTAATTTGTATGTAAGTACCAACACATGTTGACCAACTTTTTCTTGCGATGGTGGAGAAGACTCGAGAATATCAGGTGGACATAGAGGGTAACAAATGAAGTCTTAAGAAGAGTGGGTGAGAAGAGAACCATTTTGGGTGTGATTCTTCAGTGCAGAGCAAACTGGATTGGACACATCCTTAGGAAGAACTGTCTTCTGCACTATGTCACAGAAGGAAAGGTTTAGGGAAAGAGAAACTTAGGAAGAAGGAGCATTCAAATATAGGATGACTTGAAGGAAAGGAAAACATTCTTGGACCTGTAGGAGGAGGTAGAGAACAGGGCGCATTATGGTTTAAGCTCACTGATAAAAGAGATTGGACCTGACAGACAATAATAATAACTTAGAAGTTGGGACATGTTCCATTCCTGGTGAAACTAAACTGTCCCCAACATACGTATCAGAGTCTGGCCGCGTATGTGTGGGGAAATAGTTTCTGACTTGCTGTGCATGTCTCACCTTTTTAATGACTCTAGTCACCACCATGAATGTTGATAACAGTGGTAATTATATGTGAGGTACTGTAGAAAGAAAAAAAAGACCGAAATTGTTTGAGAAATTACTTTGAAAGAATACAGTGATGGAAATATAAAGAAAATCTTAGAAGGTGGATTTTGCAAATCATTTCTATCAAGCTGAATAGAGCTTCTCGCTAAAATTTAAGTTAGGGTAGTCTATATGGATTATATCTTATTTATTTTAACAGCATCGCGTCTTACTACCCATTCGGCCCATACACCTATGTACTAATTACGCTAATGCGTTAGGTATTAGGGAAGTTCAATTTTAAAGAAGTATACCCACATTTGTGTGAAGGGAGAGTGGAAAATAATATAAGAAAAACCCCCCTCAATACACCCTACCAGGTTCAAACCCCGATTTCATCATCTTCAGCAGTTTAGTTTACTGCGGGTGACCTGGTGGTCTAGGGGTAAGGTGTCAGACTTCTGTGCTGGCGGCCGGGGTTCAATCCTCGGTCTCGGCACATATTTATCTGATTTCCAAACCCTTCCTTCACCTCCGACAAGACATCTTGTGAATGTGAGGAATGCCAGGCCACCACCGTGGTTCGGATTCCACGTTAAACTGTAGGTCCTCCATTTCATCTCACAATCACCCTACCATTACACATTAGTGTAAGTGTGTATAACCCGAATGGGAAATAAGTCGCAGTGCTAATAATAATAATAATAATAATAGTTTACTGCGAGAGTAGCTCCTTAGACTGTGTGACCATCGAAGCAGATAATATTTTTATAAGTAGTTTTTTTTTTTTACTTTTCTTGCTAGGCTATATAAATTACTGTTTTAAAACAGAGTTCAACCAGTTATTTTGTGTGTGTGTGTGTGTGTGTGTGTGTTTGTGCACACGCAAATAAACATAATAGGCTATAATAAGTGTGCTTTGCGGGCCGCATGGTCTTAGCCTTCACTTTCGCAGTAGACAAGACAAGATTAACAGGCTCTGAACCCTAAAATCATTATCTTAATTAGTACATATGCATATAACCTGAACAAGTTGTATTATTATTATTAGCACCGCGTCTTACTACCCGTTTGGGTTATACGCACTTACGCTAATGTGTAATGGTAGGGTGATTGTGAGATGAAATGAAGGACCTACAGTTTAACGTGGAATCCGAACCACGGTGGAGGTCTGGCATTCCACACATTCACAAGTTGTGATTAATACAAGTCTTCTCAGAGGTGAAGGAAGGGTTTGTCAATCAGATAAATCTGTGCCGGGACCGAGGATTGAACCCCGGACTCTAGCACAGAAGTTTTATGGTAAGAGGAAGGTACACTAAGACTAAATGTCAAAAACCTTTTCTTTGTTACATAACGTGAAAAGTTCAATTTTTTTTCACTCTCTTTTTAGTTCTCATTTTAGTTATATTTTAGTTATTAACTATGTCAATGGAATATATATAAGGAAGGTAGAATTTTAGCACAAATGTATCCAAATTTGCATGGCAAGAGAAAGAACAGGAAACCATGGTTGAATGTAGGTAATTTCTAATTTATTTTTCAGGAAGCGGTAAAAGAAATCATGAAACTGAGTTTCACCGATCCTAAGATTCGAGTTTCCGATGATGTCTCTCAGTTGGTGTCGGAAGTGGTGAGCATACTTGCCGTAGAAGCAACTTTAAGGGCCTGTGACGGAGCTTCCAAAGATGGGCTCAGCACGGTCCACTTGGAACACGTGGGGAAGATTCTTCCACAGTTGGTAGGCCTCCCCCCCATTTGCAGTCAAACAAACCTTGATCTCCTTACAAATGGACGTTTAGACCACCTTTTATAAGATACAAACATATTTTTGGAGATAATATTGACTGGAATAGGAAAGGTGGATAGAAACATATAAAAGAGGGACAAACACAATATGGCCTATACAGTGAAAAGAAGAACACAGTTCACACTTTACACTGCTGCCACTGGACAAATAGATAATAATAATATTTAGCACCGCATCTTACTACTCGTTCGGGTTATACGCTTTAAGTACTAATTACGCTAATGGATTAGGAATTGGGAAGGTTGAATTAGAGGAAGTGAAACCGCATTTGCGTGGAGGGAGAGTGGAAAACCATTTAAGGAAAAAACACCCCCAGTTCACCCGACCGAGATTCGAACCTCGATCTCCCCATCCTCAGCAGTCGAGCTCAACACGACAAGCGCATTAGCCAACTACGCCACCAAGGTGGGTAAATAGGTAATAGCTGCCCATTGAAGAACGTTACTGCCCAATCTCTCGACCTAGGTTTCCATATATAAAAAAATACCGCAAAAAGTGTGAAACCTAGGTCAAATGATTAAGCGGTAATGATTGATTTTCTTCAAAAGGCAGCCATTACCTTTTTGTCCCAGTGGCAGCAATGTAAAGTGAGAAATTACTAGGTTCTCCTTTTCTTTGTAAAAGCAATATTGTGTTTGTTCCTTTTATATATTTCTATCCACCTTTCCTTTAGGGCATATATTCTTTCAAATATAACAAAATACCTCGAAAAGAGATTTTCCTTATAATATCTATAAAAATTTCACTTGCTTTGACATGTGAATGTGTTAAAATACTATTAACTTTTTCTAGCCATCAAATAGGCCTATGTCCATCTGTAAGGAAATTAGGGTATACTTATATGCTACTTAAATTACCAATCTACTTAAATTACAAATAATCTACTTAAATATGAGAATCCTACCATTGGTACCAAGTGTAAATACCCAATCATTATCAACTTGTTCTAAAAAAACTTAGTATCATAGAAGTGTGTAGTTACTGAAAGAGTACGTTAAATCATTAATTAACATTATATTTAATAGCTTTTAAAGGATATAATTAATATTTTTGTACATTCATCTATTTATCTTGGGTAGTATTTATGGAAAATGGCTATTATTTTGTGCTACCGTGACATAAACAATAACTATTGGCCTATAATATATGAATCAATGTTACTTTAATAAATTAATATGTTCCATCATTTTTATTTGTGGAAATTTCTTTATAATATAGGAAAATGCATTTTTTAACCAATAGAACTGAAATCAACTTTTATTCATATGCAACACTTTTCACCCATAATTGATTTGAATACCTCATTAGCGACCTCGTCACCTCATACTGTACATTTTGTGTTGCTTGTGGAAATGTTAAACATGATATCAACTATTTCCAGCCTGTGGCCGGGTCAGTTTAGTAAAATGCCTCCATTGTCCTTTATCCTTCCACAATTCTTCTCCTTTCATACCTTTCTTTATCTCTCTTTGATCTTTTTCCTACCTCCTCCATCATTATCTTTGGTACACTTCCTTCTCTATAATATTTTAACATCGCAACTAATTATGTATTAACTAATTTATCTGCTGAGTCTACTTATTTACATACACCAACATATTGTGTTCTTTTTATTTCAGTTGCTGGACTTTAGCTGATATTATATAGATTCAAGATATCTGTGCTTCAATCACTCATTGCTTGAAAATAATTTATCATCAAAAGTTTTTTTTTTAAAGACACACACACTCAAACTAATTTCAAGATTCTTTTTTTCCCCATAAGAAAAGCTTAGCGTCCATGTGAGGCTTTACTATGGACAAAATTGATATAAACTTGAAGAATAAATATTCATTCATCCACTTGATTTTCTTATTTTTTTACATAAAACATTGTTTCTGTGTGCCTGTAAATAATCCTTTAGTTCAGAGTTTGCATCATCACTTGCGCCAGAACTGCTCGGAGCCTGTTCAACATCGTTAATTAAACTTGCTGCAATGTGTTTTAGTTATACTAAACAAGAGTGGAACCCGCTTTGGTGCCCGAATGGTCTAAAGCATCGCTCTCATAATAGTTTAGACTGCTGATGACAGAGAGATGTGTGTTTGAATCCTGGTTGGGTATTCTAAGGGTAATGTCTCATAAATGTTTTTCCACTCTCCTTTCACACAAATATAGGTACACTTCCTCCTAATTAAACCATCCTTAACACATGAGCATAATTAGTAGATAAGCAGCCAACCCAATTAGGTAGAAAGACGCTATGTTTAAAAAAATCTTGCATGGAGTAAAATAATAGCAGAGTTCGCTCGGCACCAATTTGTTCAACAGACTTGCTCAGCAGAAGGATTCAACTGACAAGAAATACAATATAGAGCATTGAGAATAACTTTCTCCGCTAAGATTTTTACCGTTTTTTCTCTAGACAAATGCTTTTGCAATTCTTCAAAATAATCCTTTACAATCCAGTGTCCTTAAAAGTGTTAGTTGGAGTTGGTCTAAATAAGTAACAAGATTCAGAGATAAAACTTGCACCCTCTGATTATGTCAATCCGACCAAAACAAATTTTAAGATTCACTATTATTTTGCAAGTACTTTTACTCTTTAGTGCCCATGTGCTTGCAAATATCAACTTCAATATTTGTAGGAAAAATTGTGGCCAATATTGATAACATATGACCATATTATTGTTATTTTATATTAATATCGGGTGACCTGGCGGTCTAGGGGTAAGGTGTCAGACTTCTATGCTTGCGTCTGGGGTTCAATCCTCGGTCCCAGCAAAGATTTATCTGATTACCAAACCCTTCCTTCACCTCTAACAAGACGTGTATTTAATCACAACTTGTGAATGTGGGGAATGCCAGGCCTCCACCATGGTTCGGATTCCACGTTAAACTGTAGGTCCTCCATTTTATCTCACATTCACCCTACCATTGTACATTAGCATAAGTGCGTATAACCCGAACGGGTAGTAAGACGCGGTGCTAATAATAATAATAATATATTAATATCTGTTAAAAGTGACAGCTGCAAATTGCATGGCTTAATGTATGAATACATGAAAGTAGATCTATCAACTTTTTTTTTAACTGTCAGATAAGGCCCTTTTTATATAAATTGGATTTTTATCAATTTAGCACCATCCTTACTACCTGTTTGGGTTATATACTTGTGTACTAATCACACCAATAGTTTTAGGAATGAGGAAGGTTATGTACTTAGAGGAAGTGTACTCCACATTTGTGTGGAGGAGTGGAAAACCCTTTTGGAAAAGTCACCCTCAGTACACCCGACCGAGATTCAAACCTCTATCTTCCTGTCATCTGCAGCTTAGTCTAGTCTACTGCGAGTGTATTACCTTAAACCATGCGGGTGACTTTATCTACTGAGCTTATTTAAGTAAATACAATCAGTTAAGAGGATTTAATATCGTGTTAAAATTCCTTATCCTCCAATTCTTTTCTTTTTTCTATTTGTAATTGCGACTTTCTACTAATACGAGCTCTCCGATTAAGTACTGATTACACTAATATGCTAGGGAGGAGAAGGTTGAATTTAAATGAAGGGTACCATTAAGGAAAAAAGCACCCTAATTACATGTGTTCAGGATATGAAACCTGATCTCCTTGTCGTCGGCAGCCAAGTGTATTGTGAGTGTGATACCTTAGACCATGCAATCAATGAAATGGGTATCTAACCCTTTTTTGAATATACCAAAACTTACAATATAACTTTCAAAAATGTTGTTGAAGAGTGAATCTAAGAAACTCCCATATTTACCCGAGCCCACACCACGTGTGTCAGGTCTTATATTCACCTTATTTACACATGGCCTTCATTTGCCACCCTCACATCTCTAGTATGTACCAAAAAAATGGCCAAGGTATACATTAATTTAAGCCAATATTTTTATCTTATTTTTAAGATCTATATTTAAACTATGTTCATTGATTCTGAATTGTGTCTTAATACCTGTCCACGTTATAAACACATGTACTAATTATGCTTAGAAGCCAGTGATGAGGAAGATTAAATTTAGAGGAAGTGTACCCACATTTGCATGGAGGGGAAAAGGAAAACCGCCCTCAGTACACCCTATCAAGATTTGAACCTTGATATCTTTGTCATCAGCAGTCTATTGTACTCAGCTGTTCATCTTTTAGTCAAACTGAACCATCAATCATATCAAACCCGCTTCATTGGCCGAATGGTTTAAGGCGTCACCCTCGTGTTAGATATTTAGCACCGCGTCTTACTACCCGCTCGGGTTATACGCTTTAAGTACTAATTACACTAATGGATTAGGAATTGGGAAGGTTAAATTAGAGGAAGTGAACCCACATTTGCGTGAAGGGAGAGTGGAAAACCATTTAGGAAAAACCACTCCCAGTTCACCCGACTGAGATTCGAACCTCGATCTCCCCGTCCTCAGCAGTCGAGCTCAACACGACTAGCGTGTTAGCCAACTACACCACCGAGGCGGGTTTCGTGTTAGACTGGCCTGCTAATGATGTGGATATCAGGGCTCAAATTCAGGTCGGATCTATTGAGGATGGTTTTTTCCTAAATGGTTTCAGACCCTGCTTCCAGGCAAATGTGGGTAGAATACCCCTAAAATGCTTCCTTCCTAATCCCTACCCCATTAGGGTAATAATAATATGTGTACAACCTGAACAGGTGGTAAGATCTGATGATAACAAAATAATTTGGGCACATATCCTGAAGACAGAAATCTAGTGGTGCCCGAGTTTATCTTGATATATTTGAAGGTGACAAGGAAGAGGGTAAGGCCTAATAAAGCTATAAGCTGAGTAGCATACAGAACGAAAACTATCTTGGAAGCATGATTGAGGCGAAAGGGGGAAGTAGAGAGGATGTAATGAGAAGAGGACAGCAGGAAGAGTTGTTCTATAAGTGTGCAAGAGACCTGCTATGGAGAAGAAAAGTGCCTTTGAAGTGTAAGGAAATATTGTTACATATGCAGCAGAAGCATGGACAATGAATGTGAGAGAGACTAGGATAGTGGAGGCCATGGGAATGAAGATTGTGAGGAGCTTGTTAGCTGTCAAGGGGAGAAACAAGATTAGGAATGAAATTATCCGGCAAAGAGGTATATGAAGTACACGCAGGGATGCACATACGAGGGGGGGTCCAGTGGGTCCGGACCCTCCCCTGGTGAACATAAATATTAAATAAAAACAATCCACCGTGGTTCGGATTCCACGTTAAACTGTAGGTCCTTCATTTCATCTCACAATCACCCTACCATTACACATTAGCGTAAGAGCGTATAACCCGAACGGGTAGTAAGACGCGATGCTAATAATAATAATAATAATAATAATAATAATAATAATAATAAATAAAAACCATGATTGATCACTGTTAAATCACCTTAAAGCAGTGGTTGTAAATAACCCGACAGGGTGGAAAAAGAGAGGATGCCGAAGAAAATGTTAGAAATGAAGTATGTAGAAAAAATATTGCAAGGGAGGGCAAGAAAGAGATTGGAGGAGCTGATTACAGCAGGTGTTCTGTAACGTGCTAATTAACCAATAGCACTTGCACTCAAAATACTTTATATATGATTATCACTATAAATCTAAGAACTAATGAGTTCTAATGTGTGGCAGATATAAACTCACTGTGAAATAGTATTGCTGGAAATGACCTAACTTGAGAAAAGATTGCCCCAGCTGACTGCTCAACACACGGACACCTTGCTCGCTTGTCAGACTCAACTATAATGACTGTCCGCGCCCCAATGTTTTCATCAGTGGCTGTCTCCCAGCGCTAGTTGGCATTGGCGTTCTGTTTAGTTCTAAAAAAATCAACCCTCCCTCCCCTTGTGGGTTTCCCTTTTCTAATACATCAGTGCATGTTGTATAAAATCGCCACCCTTCACTTCATATTTTGTATTTTATTGTAACGATTCGTCGGAGGAATATCCTAGAAGTTATCAAGGACCAGTGGACTAACAAGCAGTGATCACGATGTTCGACGCGTCTCTCTCACCTCCTTGCCACAAATGAATTAAAGTCGGTGACTAAGAGAATTTATATCTAGTAATTTTTGATAGTTTTCATAATCTGTTTTTACTATGTCTACAAGACATAGATGTGAATGTCAAGAGTTTCTGACTTGTTTTAAGACACAGTCTTAAATATCTGGGCAATTATCAGACGCCCTATACTCTAAGGCCCTGTTCCAGCTAGTTTAACCCTTTAGATCAAAAAAAATAAAAATTAGGTTAGCTATAGCTTTGTTCCATGACCTAGTTGGGTCCTCGACTGATACCAGTCTCTAATAATCTTTCTATTGTTGTACGTTGTACGGTGCCCAACTTGTGGGTATGCTACCAGTCCATAGTGGCCCACGTGGCTTTGTTTATTTTGTCCGGCCTCCTTCAGGTGCCGCTTGAATTAGTTGATGTTTAATTGTTTGCAGTTGTTATAGTCTGTGTCCATACTTGTGATTACATTTAAATATACTATTGAATGACCAGGCAGAACTAATGATGAATAGACCGGCCATATTATCTTTATAGTCTTAAGATTCCTGGTAGCTCGTCATTAACTATATGTAAACTTGTTGTTCCTCTTCTATGAACTTAACCTTTGTATCTCGTAACTCAATATGGAGTTAATTCAATCTAGCTAGCCCATTTAACTACCAATGTTGTAACTTTTTAAACTACGACTTACTAGAATTAGGTAATGTTAACTATTATTCTTTTATATGCTTATTAGGTTCAAGTCTTAGTAGCCGCAAGGCTGGAATGGTGTTAAGTATTGTTGCTTAACCTTAAATAAATAATTGCTTCCAATTTAAACTGCCGTTGTGTTGAGGCAGACACACCTTCATGTTAGGATGTGTGTTTATATTAGAAAGGGTGTAACTCGTAGAACAAACACAACCATACTTGTCTTGTTTGCAGGTCAAACCAAGGTGCTTCACACCTAACACTCCCAATTGGGACTTCATTTTCTAAAGTAACAGATATAATTTCCATCAATAAACAATGGAATATTTTGTATATGATCTCGTCAAACCATTTGTAATACTTTCGCGTTTGAATTTAAAATAAACTGATTTGTTAAACGTGTATACCCCTCTTATGTTTCTTCAATCCTATCTTTCTTTGTAGCTGTACTCGTCACTTCTTCTATCAGATAGGAGGAGCGGCGATACAGTTCAAATGAGAGGAGAAGAATGGAAGAAATCCAAGGACGAAGAATAGTGGCAGGATAGAGGAAGATTTTAAGTAAAGAGGAAGTATTTTAATAAACTAACCAGATTCTTGAAAAACATATTGAAATGAAATTAATACAATTTACACTATATATATATATATATATATATAAAACACATTAAAATAATATAATTTAAACTTAACAGTTTAAGTCAAGTGTTAAAAGATTGGTGTAAACAGACAGATTGTATAAGTGTTAGAATAGTAGAAGTTAATTCATAAACGTCTACTATTCTAACACTTATACAATCTGTCTGTTTACGCCAATCTTCACACTTGACTTAAACTGTTGTTTAAATTATATTATTTTAATGTGTTATATATACATATATAGTGTGAATTGTATTAATTTAATGTGTTCTTAACTCTTTCATATTATGATGAATATATAGTAGATTTCCTAATTTCAATCAATTTTCTGCTCAATCTAAGGTCCACTCTAGTTGATCTTTGGAATTTATATTAAATTCAAAATTTCAACTTTGTTCCACATTGAATTCTATAATTATATTTAAACTAACCAGGCCAAAGGTTGGAAACAGTTGTTGTTGATGACGATGACAAAGATGAAGATGAAGAAAGGAAGGTGATGCCAGGTAAAAATGGTCAAACCTTTTGAGTTTGGTCAAAGAAAATTGACCTGATATTTGTTGTGTTAATTTTTACAAATATTATTTCAAGTATTATGTATGAAATAAAGTGTATTAAGCAAGTGATGCTATGTAAGGTGGAGATGCAGAGAACCTGAGTAAAGGACACTGTTTTTTGATTTTCATAGCGAAATTTTTTTGGTCAAAATAAATCAAATACTTCTCCAGTAGAAACATAAGAGTTTAATTTACTTCACATGGTGATATCAACAGTTGTTGAATTCTGTTAAGAGTATAGTGGTATTATCTAAAAAAAAACCTTTTTAAATGAAGAGAAAATGTTTTCATGAAATTCCACTACACCCTTGAAAGTTATAACTGATATCACCATGTGAAGAAAATTAAACTTTTTGTTTGTACTGAAGCAATGATTTAATTATTTTGGAAAAAAAAAAAAACTATAAAAATGAAAAAAAAACACTGACCTTTCCTCATGTTCTCTGCATCTCCATCTTAAATAAGTAAATAAAATGTTGAAATTGTAGAGAAGTGGATCTCAAATGAAATTAAAAACCAACACATTTTTACAATCACTTCAACATTTCAAATGCCAGGTGAATATTAAATATTGAAATTATTGTAAAAATATGTTGATGTTTTTCACTTAAATCTGTGCTACATCTTTCTACCGTTATATCATATTTATTTAATTGAATACTAAAAGTATTTTAAAATACTATTGGCAACATTTGTATGGTTCTACAAAATATTCATTTGTTATTTATTAAAAAGTGAGATCCAAAACCAGTTTAATTGCTCAACCTATAACAATGATTTAATTAAATAAACTTTATTTTTTTTATCAAATGTACTCACGTTTCTTTGGATTTTGATGGCATATAATACAAAAGCTTTGGTGAAATGGATAAAAAAAATATTTTACCATCATCTGGTTGGTAGTCAAATAATGTACAACTGAATTCTCTTAAACAACATGACTATGCACTTAAAAACTGTCATATATTTTACAAAATAAAATTTGTAAATGCTTTTTATTACTCACACAATTCAATCTGGCAGGTTAATGTGGTAACATGATTAATTGTTAGTAAGAAAAATAAAATACAATCTAATACTAAATAAATTACAAAAAAAAAATTCACAATTTTTTAGTTAATATTAACTGTTATTATAGTAAAATAAGGTTATGAGAAAATTAATATATAGCTAATAAGTTTATTAAATTAAACCTGTAGGATACCTTTGCATCTTAACACACAAAATAAAAATATAAAAATAAAAATTTAATCAGGTTTATAAAAAATGAAATAATAATATGATATTACTCTACACATAATTAGAAAATTGCAGTACTAAAACAAAATAACATATTCGCATTTTAACCAAAGAAGGGAAACAATAGTTTGATAAGAAAAAAAAAATTGTGTAATGTGATCTGTTTCTTTTATGTTCCTGATAGCCTATAGCGTTGACAGAAAATGTGCAGGCCTATCATTTTAATATTTCATTTTTATTGAACCCATATAATACAGAAGTTTGTAATAGAATTAACCAAAGAAACCTGTCAACGAAACTAACTTTTCACATTAATATTACCTATTTATTAACAAAGTATGGCATAATTGGTATGGCCAAGTAATGAGCGTGGAAATGGAAACAATCCCTAAGAGGATGAAGTATGAATGGAAAATACCGCAAGTGAGACCAAGAAAGTGATAAGAAGAGTAGATAACAGCAAGTGTGCTAGTGAGAGGAAAAGAATGGTGGAGGGAAAATGAAGATATTTTAATAAACTGACCTAGCCAAAGGCTTATGATAATTCATAAAAACGCTCATTAATAAACAAGGTAGTTATGATTGTGAAACAAATAATTAATGTATTACTATTTATTTATTTTTACAAAGTGTGGCAGTCAAATAATTTTTTTTTAAATCTGATTCAGTCAATTTTCATACATATATTATTTTGTTAACACTACACATATATTGTATTGAACAAATGATTCCACAGATAAAAAATAAAATGATGCCCATTAAAGTTATATGAGCTTCAATAAATTTTTTCTCATTTTTTTTTTCTACTTTCTATTAGTGATAATATTACGATTAAGGATATACAAGTATTCACATTTTAAAATCAAACCTAGGTTTTAAATCAACAACTTGCTCAACCAATGTGAACTTGTATAAGACTATTTCTTTGCTGGATGTTGTTAGGAAAATGTGTACTTGGGTAATGCTCTTGTAATTTTAGAGATAATTACTTTACCATATTACTTTAGTTTAAAAATAAATAAATATTACTTTCATTTGAAACTTTTTTTTAACATAATTTTATTTATTTTCATTTAAATAGCTTAGTTTTAAAAGTTTATATTGATTTAATTAAAGCTCGAGTTAATAGTTGGAATTTACTGGAAAGCTTGCTTAAATGTGATTTGGAATGAGATTTTTTGTTTATCTAACAGACTTCTTATTTATTACCATCTTAATTTAAACAGCTGCTCTAGTATAACAGGATCTAGCTTCGGCCGTTGAAATGCAATATTGGACGATTTTATTTCCCTTAAATGAGTTACCACCATGTAAAGACGAAAAACCGTCTCAAATGTGTTTCAGTCTCTCAGAGTTAGTACTTATTACCACGCTCAAGGCTCCTATTTTCTATGGGCATATTTTTACCTGGGTAAAATCCAAGACTGCTGTAGTTTTGAAACAAATGAAATTAAAAAGATCAATTATTATTATTATTATTAGCACCGTGTCTTACTACCCGTTCGGGTTATACACACTTACGTTAATGTGTAATGGTAGGGTGATAGTGACATGAAATGGAGGACCTACAGTTTAATGTGAAATCCGAACCACGGTGGAGGCCTGGCATTCCCCACATTCACAAGATGTCTTGTCAGAGGTGAAGGAAGGGTTTGGAAATCAGATAAATCTGTGCCGGGACCGAGGATTGAACCCCGGTCGCCAGCACAGAAGTCTGACACCTTACCCCTAGACCACCAGGTTACCAAAAAGATCAAAATAATATTATCTTCCATTTGCATTACTAATCACAGCTAAGCTATCTAGGGCAATGCGTACAAGGAAAAGAGTAGTTTCCTTTTTGTTTAGTGGCAGCAATGTAAAGTGTGAACCGTGGTGTGCTTTAGATTGCTAAATCCTGCGTTTGTTCCTTTTGTGTATTTCTATCTCTCTTTACTGTACCTTCTTCCATATATAACAAATTGTTTCTCAAAAAGTGAAAAGAGGTTTTACTTGGAGAGATGGTTTACAACTATGAAAATCATGAAAACAAATTTCTGCATTTAATATATTAACAGTTTTATGCAAGAATGTCTAACCAGCGGCTTGCCAGATAAAATTGAAATACTTCAAATTAAATATACATCAAACTGAACTGTTGGAAAATATGTAAATGAGCGCTATGTACAACCTGAAGTGTTAGGGATTAGGAATTTTGAATTTAAGAGAAGTGTACCCACATTTTACATGCAGGAGGAGTGGAAAACCACCCTCGGTACACCCGACCGAGATGAAGCCTGATCTTCCAGTAACCTGTTATCTAGTCTATTGTGAGAGTGACACCTTAGACCATGATGCCTCCAAACTGGGTCTTCTTTTGTGTTTTCTTTAAGATTAATTCTTTGTATAGTGTTAGTTGTAAGTATGAATGTATTTATTAAAAATAAAACACTATTCATTCATGGGCATTAATCCGACACCTTAGTTTAGTCTGTAGCGTGTGTGTCTACTGAGCTAAGGGACCTGGGTTCAATTCTCTGTACGGCTGAAAAATTTATCGTTGGTGAAATGTGGGTTTACTCTTTCACAGTGATGAATTTACGGCCGGAGAACTGGATGTTGTGCTTGTCCTAGTCTTAGTTATATTATAAGCCATACAAAGCTACAACAGGCCTAGCCAGCCGGTAGTGGAAAATATATGGCATATTGCATTAAAAAAAACCCAACCCAGGCCACAGAATGGAAACAGTATTGGATGTTAAGTAAAATTCATGAGAATTAGGCCTATAAATTTTATGTATGACTGTAGTCGATAATCTAAGTACCTTTGCGGCTCTCAGCTGAGGGACAAATTGGACATGCTTGTTAGTGTCCTGATGCAGAAATTGTATAGCATGTAACAATTGCTAACAATACAATATTTTTTAAGATACAAGCCGAGGTAGTATTTCACAGGATAATTTTAAGAAAGATCTTAGTGTAGCCTCATTGTGTTAAATATAGCTATTTATCTCAAGAAATAAATGGTGCCATGATGACAAAATCCAGAACCCATAAAAACCATTTTCAGCACATGTATCCACTCATAACCCTCAACTTTGAGGAATGTTACACAAAAAAGTGTTAAAATCGTTTAATGAACCCAATGCAATAAGTGACCAGTTTAAAAATAAATTGGGTTTGGCACATCATTGGATCATAAAACCTAGAAAAACAAATGACTCAACAAGTAATGACTTTTTAATAACCTAACATAAGACAAACTAGATTGGCTCAATGGTATTTATACCATTAGCACGCAAAGACAAAAGTCCTGGGTTCTTTTCTCTTGTCCAAGATGTATTTTTTACTTTTAACCAATATGATTTAAGATTCAGGACTAATCTTGGTGATATAGGGATATTTTTGTATCACTTTCAAAATTATTTTAGGTCAGAGGAATCTTTGTTACATTATTTAAGATTGAATCAATTTATATGTACGATCTAGAGAACGCAATGTTCTTTGGCTGCTGGTTTGAAAGGAAATGATCGCTTGTTTTACAAGTGGCTCTCTTTTTCTCTTTATTGTGGAGTCAAGATTTAAACGACGTGCAATATGTAAATCTTATGATTAAAAAAGTGCATTTGAAACTAAACATGTAAATTTACAATTTATGCTTTAAAACCAAGCTAAGAATAAAATTATAGCCTATCGATAACTTCAGAGCCTTAATTTTGACTTGCATGAAAACCATCTTTTTAATTTTTCAAATAAAAGTGAAAGCCAGAAAACATTTATTTTTGAAACGCTGCCAAAATAGTCTATTTTTACGCACATTTAATTCCTGACAGTTTTGTGTAGACATAAAAAAATTCTGGTGTTTTCCAGCTTTTCCCAGATTTACAGAATAACAACCTGAACACAGAAATCGAAACCATGACCTTTAGCTTTGCTCGCCAATGCTCTACCATTGAGCTATGTTAGTTTGTCTCATATCCAGGAGGGATAGCAACAGTTGTTGGTGTATCGAGTCTTGATTGGGGTAACTGGTGCATCCAGGTTGTCAATTTTCACCTAATTGGATTCGATTTAAAGTTCAAGTTTAGGCAGGTGCGAAGATTCAAAACTTTGATTTTTCCTTGAAAAAAAAATCAGCTTCTACTTTGCTTTAAAAAAAAAAGACCTCAGCGATTATTAATAAGCTTTACCGATAAAAATATTGACAGCTAGACAGTGCCATCTATGTTGAATTATTGCTCCATGAGCTGTTAAGTACTCTTCATTCACCCTGCGAAGTAGCAAGCTTCCCTTGCATAATAATACTGTGGTATAGCTTATAATATAAAGTCATAGTTTAATTCAACACCTTGGCTCGGTCGATAGTGTCTGTCTACTGAAATAAGGTCCCCGGGCTCCGTTCCTGGCAGGGTCGAAAAATGTATCATTGGTGAAATGCGAGTTTACCCTTTCATAGTGATGAATTAACGCTCTGGGATTGGATGTTGTGCCTGTCCTAGTCTTAAGTTAGATTATAAGGCATGTGGTGTTATGACAGGCCTTGCAAGCCAGTATTGGAAAATATATGGCTTGAATAGAAAACTGACCCAGGCCACAGGCTGTAAACAGTAATGGCTGTAAAAAAAAACCTTTCAGGGTTAACTTTATGTACATTATAAACCGATATTCATATGAAAAAATCTAAAGAAATTAAGTTGCTGTGATAATATTTTATCAAACTAGAATAAAATACTACAACCAACTGTGGAGCAAAGCATTTCCTAAGTAAGTTTAGTGAATACAATTTTTCAAATAAGCATAATATATTTTTTCATATATAAAACCATTTAAAAAAATCCCAACTTTGATTAGTTTCAAAGAATTGATTTGAGTATGCCCTTAATTGAAAAAAATGTACTTTTCACACCCCTGTTCAAGTTTGATATTGAAAGTTAGGAAACTATTTTACTAGTAGAGTCCCGTCAATGGTTCTTGCCTTGGCATCAACATATTATGATGAGCTGCCCCTGATTTTAAGTTAATATTAATTAACAGAATTCTATGTGTCCATAACAGATTTTATCCATGGAGAAAGTATCAATTTTAAGAAAACAATAATTTACAAAGAATCTTGGCTTATATATCAAAAAAATATGATTTGTTATTTCAAACTACAGTGACACCTCCATATATCAAACTTCCGTATATTGAAATACTCTATGTATCAAAAGATTTGGCGAATCCCTGTGACATTACATAGAAAAACTGTTTTTATATACAATTTTTTTTTCTCGACGAATCGGAATTTCCCCCTTGTAATGACGATGGTATAAGAAAAGCAAGTGAGAAAAAATAGTATGGAGATGTCACAAGAGGGACAAGGAAATGTTTGGTCAAGTTCATTGTTACACCTATGGGTCACATAGCGGGGTGGTATTGTCTCCACATTCCTCTCGCCCCTTTCCTCAAGTAGTCCTCTTCCTCTATAAATCAGGTTCAGTTTGTTAAAATATCTCTAACCGCTCGCTATTGCTTTTTTTAAGGTATGTTCAACACATTTTTTTCTTGTTTGTTTTTAATTATCTGTATGAACAAAAATTTTAGGCCTATATAATGTGATTCATATTCACTTATGATGAGTGCAATGATTAAGAAACATTTCTAAATACAATGGACTACACAATATTATGTATAAAAAATATTGTTTCTATGCATTAAAGTGTTTATCTATCAAATATGTTTTATGGAACCTATCTATTTTTTTATTATTATTATTATTATTATTATTATTATTTAGCACCGCGTCTTACTACCCGTTCGGGTTATACGCTTTAAGTACTAATTACGCTAATGGATTAGGAATTGGGAAGGTTGAATTAGAGGAAGTGAACCCGCATTTGCGTGGAGGTAGAGTGGAAAAACATTTAGGAAAAACCACCCCCAGTTCACCCGAACGAGATTCGAACCTCGATTTCCCCGTCCTCAGCAGACGAGCTCAACATGACTAGCGCGTTAACCAACAACGCCACCGAGGCGGGTTATGGAACCTATCAAATATGTTTTATGGAACCATCGACTTCGATAGATGGAGGTCCGACTGTATTAAAGTTCTGCAAAAATGAGTATATTTACCTTTATTATTTGCTAAGCATAGAACACTAATGTATATACAGTATATATATATATATATATATATATATTATTTATTGATTCATTCTATAGTTCAAGACACATACTACATAAAGGTAATTTGTGTTTAATCTTTGTTTCACAGTAAACTGATCTCACGAAATTTTATTATCAGACCTTTCATGTCTACATACAACACATTACTACTTCCAAATATTTTTAATGCAATGTAATAACATCAATTAGTCCTATTAAGAAGTCTTAAGGAAAGTAAATAATTACATCAACACACTTTGAATATAGATGTAGATAATCCCCGAAAATAATTTAAAAAAAAACCGTTATAAAGAGTAACAATATGATAATATAACATATTAAAGAGAGTAACAATTTACCATCAATCACTTATTTGATGACAGCAATAACAGATTTAAACAGTGCTAACTTGTACAGAAGGCTGAGTCTCTATATCTAAGCCATTATTGTGATTCACACTTCCAGGGTTATCCGAAAGTTTCCGGCAATCGTCCGACGTCAACATATCTGAGGAATACGAAGTGAAGAGAGACTGGGTGTCGGAAGGACCGCTCAAATCACTCGCAGTCGTCAGAGATTCCGACCTCAAGCTACCTCTTTCCATTTCCATCATGGCTACCGAGCTGGTGCTTCCGTTGACCGTGACCGAGTCAAGAGATTGGGGGCCATTGCTGTTCTCGACAACACCCTTTTTCTTGGTAGAAAGTGCAGGGCCGTCAACCTCCGCCACGGAAGGTTCGGCGCCAAGGGTCATGGAAAGGATGGACCCTCTGTTAGTGAGGGATTTGGAGGCGTCCTTGGCATTACTCTGTGACACGCTCACCTTCTTGGCGTCTCCGCTGCCACTTTCTTTCCTCTCCAGACCTCCATTCTTGACCACAGCCTTATTCTTCTTTCCTAGCCCGGGAAAGTTGGAGAGTTTAGGCAGCCCGGTTCCACGCATCGAGCTACCTCGGGGGGTAAGTTTCTCGCCCGCAGGTGGTTCCTCTTGTTCTTCTGTGATGGACATGAGGTTCTTGACCTCGCCACCAGCCTCATCTTTAGGAATTTGAATTGGAATGTCATCTAGAACAGAGGAAGTGACAACAAACGTGGGTTTAAAGTTTGATTTCACGTTCAGGATTTTGCATTTACTGGATGACCACAAAATCTTAGTGAAAAAAAAAATCATTCTAATTTCTCTGGCCAGAACCCATATTGAAATATAGGTTGTTATAAAAAAAAATCAAAGAGAATTTTGTTTGAACTATTTTGGACTGCACTCAAATATGATTGCACATAATATACCTAGACATAGTTAAAAGGTGTTTGTACATGGTGATATAGACCTGTCTCTTTGTTTAACAACCAAATATACTATTTTCTACATACAACTAATCAAAACCTGACATTTTCTTGATATTCCTGACAGTTATAAAATTTAAAGTTTCCTATATTTACCCCAACTGTGGCTAAATGTTATGTATGGCCGGTTGTTTTGCTGACCTTCTTGTATATATATCAAGACATAATATACTGGAAATATATTGACCCCATTGCAAAATGTGTTTGGAATGACAAAAAACATTTGTTTCAAGAAAAATATTTTATTTATATAATGCATATGCTTCTATGAATGTGATTAGTTTGTAAGGTCACCGGTGATACTACAAAGCCACTGGTTCACTTGGGGAATGTAAAAAAAAGTCTTTACTATTTCACATACTCACTGAACATTTTACAAAATCACCAGTGAGTTTAAAAACTTATCAACCACCAGTGAATATTAATAAGTCATGTCAAGATTAGGTTTGGTTAGGTTAGTTTAGGCACGTTTGGTTAGTTTAGACACGCTCAGACTAGGTTAGTTTGGATTTATGTTTTATATTTTTATCCACATATACTAGATATTTTATAAAATCACTGGTAAATGTAGATAATACAATTCATGTTTCATATTTTCACCAAACTGCATTGGAAAATGTATAAAATCACTGGTAAATTTAGATAAATCTTATTATTTGTTAATAATAGGATTTGTTGTTGTTGGTAATTCTATACATTCACTGGTTATTTTAAAATATAATGACTTCAGCACATTCACAGTAACATATATATAAAATAGGTGATTGGTATTCTATTAATTAATTCTTTAAAATGTATTTTTTTATTAATTTATATTTAAATGCAAAAATAATGCTGATTTTTATTAATTATTATAAGGCTAATTTCTATTAAAATTGTCTGTCAAATGTTTGTAACAGATTAAGTTGCTAAATAAAAGTTAACAGAGGAAAATACCAAAGCTTGCTTGTTAGTGCTAGCTTGTTGAAAGTTTGTAATGCTAGAAATAATCACTTAGAAACAAACAATACCTCTCAAAGTTACGAGTAATGTATTCTTTTAGTTTCATTCTGACCGCGCCTCTTTAATTGTTTGAGTTACACGCAACTGTATTAACTATGTTAATGTGCTAGGGATGATTAAGGAATCATTTAGAGAAAATGTACTCACATTTCTGTGAATTGAAAATGTTTTATCTTTTAGTAAAAACCACCCCTACATATCGAGATAGGGATTCGAACCTCGTCTTTGGAAATCCAGTTTTTTGCGAGTGACGCCTCTAGGTTGTTTGAAGCCGGTACNCCCAACCCACCCCTCCCTTGCCAGATATATTTCTGGAACCACTGGAGACTATGGGGTTAAAGTGTAACAAATAATATATTCTGTTATAAATTTTTCATTTTCAAACAAAGTTTATTTAAAACTAAAATGTGTATTTCTTTGTGTTTTATCTATTTAAGAAACAACATTTATTTTCTTTAGTTTAGACAAAGTCTTCATCAAAAAAAAACTCTTTTTTATTTTCTACCTAAGTATTGCTCAGTTTGCACATGAATTTGCTAGTTTAATATTATTCTATAAGGATTTTAATATTGGTATTCAAGCATGGAAATGGTTCATTTAACAGATCTCAAGGCCAGGAACATGGTTGAAAAAAAAAAGTTTTACTTTATCTTACTTAAACTTCAATGTTTAAAAATATCCTCTAAGTTCACACTTGCATAAAATGCAATGTTATCTATCTATACTTAGACTAAGACCTGAACCATCGACAATGACGTAAACCCCTTTCCTTCACATTTCTTACCCCTATCTTTAACTGGGACCTGCATTAAGGAGAGACATGTTGGACAAAATGTGTCCAATAAAAGGTTTTTATTCAATCTTAGACTAATAACTTGCAGTCAAGGTTGTAACAATACACAAGTTAAGTGGTCTGATTACAGTTGTTTCTAGCAGGTGTGTAAGAAGTGTTTAAAACCACATATAATGGTTAAGCCTGTAGATGTAACTTAAATACAATCAGGCAGTTCTTCTAATCATATAAAAGATGGAAAAAAAAAGCACACAAAAATAAACATGCGATCAGAAATTATAATAACGTTATTTGGTATAAGCCCTTGTAATCTTTGAACCCTTTAAATCAAAAAGAATATCTGAGATTTTAGGATTTGAAACACTTATGTTCGAGATTCGAAAAAAAAATTTAAAAAGTATGTGGTTTCAAATATTGATTTTTAATTTAATTTTAGAGCTATTATGATGCTTGCTAACAATTGGCTTTATGCTTGCTTCATTAGTTACATTTTGTTTTTTGACAAACCTAAAGACTAGAGCCCAGACAACCTTAGTTAGGATAAAATCAGAAATGAAAAAGGGAGGGGGCGGGGGGCAGATTATTCAAATGTATGAAAGTTATACACTTGTGTTTTTCATGTTTTCTAAGACTCAGGGGTGACCTGGCGGTCTAGGGGTAAGGTGTCGGACTTCTGTGCTGGGGTTCAGGGTTCAATCCTCGGTCCCGGCACAAATTTATCTGATTAACAAACCCTTCCTTCACCTCTGACAAGACATCTTGTGAATGTGGGGAATGCCAGGCCTCCACCGTGGTTCGGATTCCACGTTAAACTGTAGGTCCTTCATTTCATCTCACAATCCCCCTACCATTACACATTAGCGTAAGTGCGTATAACCCGAACGGGTAGTAAGACACGGTGCTAATAATAATAATAATTGTGTTTAAGAATTATTCCTCAAAGGGGAGTCACAGAAGCAGCCTCTTTTTGTACAGTCATAATAAATTAAGGATATTCACATTAATTACACTAGGTAAAGGGCGAGGAAGGCAGAATGTTGAAGTGGATGTACCCGCATTTGTGTAAGGGGATTGTAGGAAACTATTTAATAGGTTCAAGTACATATTTTGTCAACGGCAAATCAAGCTAAATGAGTTCACATGCTAATCCATGTGGATCAAAGACCTTTAAGAAATGTAATATTTGTTTAAACAGATTTGGCGCTTTTACAGGATATTAAGTCTGTTGGATCCTGCACTTTTAAAGCTTCTTAATAAGCTTGTTTTATACACTAGGGATTAAGGGTGACCAAAGTTTTGAGCACTTCCATTTCAATTTGTTAATGTTAACTTGGCATCAACGAAAATTCTTGCTTATATAAAAAAAAAATTCACAGACAAAATATGTATTTTCAGTTATTTAGCATTCTGTAAAGTTATGGCAATCTGAAATTATTATTATTATTATTATTATTATTATTATTATTAGCACCGCGTCTTACTACCCGTTCGGGTTATACGCACTTACGCTAATGTGTGATGGTAGGGTGATTGTGAGATGAAAATGGAGGACCTACAGTTTAACGTGGAATCCGAACCACGGTGGAGGCCTGGCATTCCACACATTCACAAGATGTCTTGTCAGAGGTGAAGAAAGGGTTTGGTAATCAGATAAATCTGTGCCGGGACCGAGGATTGAACCCCGGACCCCAGCATACAAGTCCGACACCTTACCCCTAGACCACCAGGTCACC
>CABFVZ010002488.1:22878-65749 GCA_902151445.1 Timema monikensis | reverse complement strand
TATATATATATATATATATAAATGGGTGTGGTATTGAAGTTGAGCACAGAATATCCTGAAAACCAAACATTTTAGAAAAAAACTGCTTTGTTTTTTAGGGCGAAAGAGAACCTCACTAGCTATTTTTGATTTGATAGACGTCTTCAAGGGTATTTCAAGGTCAACTTTATTTTTTTAATTAAAACCACCAATTATTTTAACAGAATTATTATTCTACACCAAAAAAAATGATTTTTGCCAGAAACTATTTTTTATTGACATTAACTTTTCAAGATATTTTAACTTGTATTTTTTATAACAATTTTTATTCAAGAATATTTTATTGTGTTAAAAGCATCAATGTTGATGGACATCATTTTTAACATCTATTAAAGTAACTTTATACATAATATTGCATTTGACAAAGTATAATATAATATAATAAAATAAAAACTTGAATAAAATTAGTTTCGGCAATTATTTTTTTAGAATAAAATTCCACTGTAAAATTAATAATTTTTATTTTTAAACAACAAAGTTAACCTTGAAATAACATAGCCATTAAATCAAAAATACCTAATTGCTGTTCTCTTCCCCTAAAAAAAATAACTTTTGTTAAAAACCATTTTCTCTAAGATAATTCATTTTCAGAATATTCTAGTGTCTCAACTTAAGTGCCTCACTCGGTATATTTTCCTTCTCTTTTTTAAGGTGGCAATTAATAAAAAAAGTACCATGATGATGATTCTCGCTGTTAGTTTGATCACATAATAACTATCCGGGGGAATTACTTTAGAGCCCATGTAGAGTTGTATTTTTGTTACGTAAAGAGGGTAACTGTGTATGTTTATTATTATTACTATTATTACTATCACCGCGTCTTACTACCCGTTCGGGTTATACGCACTAACGTTAATGTGTAATGGTAGGGTGATTGTGAGATGAAATGGAGGACCTACAGTTTAACGTGGAATCCGAACCACGGTGGAGGCCTGGCATTCCCCACATTCACAAGATGTCTTGTCAGAGGTGAAGGAAGGGTTTGGTAATCAGATAAATCTGTGCCGGGACCGAGGATTGAACCCCGGCCGCCAGCACAGAAGTCTGACACCTNTGCTCTCTTTTCGATCAATCCTTGTGAAGAATTTACTTCCAAAGTCAAGGCTACTTTATTTTAAATCTGTAATGAAAACGACAGCATATACAAAGATTTTTAAACATTTTTCTCATAAACAAGCTATAAAATTAGAAGCGGCCTCTTTCTGGATGTTTTAGAAAAACATTTATTAGTACATTATTTTGTATTTATTTATATTATTAGTTTAAAGTTTAAGTTCCATTAATAAAACATTAATGTTTATAGAAACTTTAAAACTTATTTTAAAGTTATACTAACTGCCATATTTAGTGACGAGATGTCTTTGGTCTTTGGAATGACAAACCTCTTTGGTTCTAGACGAATATTACACAGTTCGTAGTTTTGTTTTATAATATTGCAAGAAATGCCATTGCGTTGTTTGAATGTAAAAATCCAACAATTAAAGGTACGTAATTGTTTTGTTACCACTGTCTAAATTGAAACAAATTTTGTGCTTGACATACGTTTTGTTATTTTAATTAATTCATTATTAATTGGAGTACAGTTATGTAACTAATTGTATTTTAAGCCAATACGATAATATGCCGCCATTTAAATTTATTGAAGTGATAGTCATGATTTAATAGTTGCGCCTACTCTCGAGTGGTGGCAAATAAAAGGCGCAACTTTGCTCTCAAATTGCGCCTGCTCCTTTTAGTGAATAGGGATTTGGAACATATTTCAAACTTGCGCTGGCGCAACTCTTTTCTCCCGTTAGTGAATCCAGGCCCAGGTGTTTTCTTTTCTTTTTTATTTTAGCATCTTACTTTACCTGTTGAAGTTATATGCAGATGTACTAATTATTATAATGGTGTGAGGGGGTTGAATTTAGATGAAGTGTACTAACATTTGCATGGAGGGAAAGTGTTAACTCATCTTGGAAAAAAAAAACTCGGTGCACCTAATCAAGTTTCGAACCTCAATCTCTTTGCCATCAGCAGTCTAGTATTAACATAAGAGTGACACCTTAGACCATGCGGCCACCAAAGCAGGTTATTAGGTGTTAAGTCGTCATAGAAAAATGTAATAATACACTGCTCTTGAAAGTCAAATCCTACAAATAAAAAGTTTTTAAATTAATAGCTATTGTAATATATAAATAAAATGTAGAACATAATTATAAAATTATATATTTTTTTATAAAAAAATATATGTATCAAACAAGAATAAAATTTTGAATACATTGGCTTAGAATAAAATTAAATACATTCTAGTGACCAAAGGTAAATTTCTCAAATCTTCTCAGAATAAGCATCTAGTCAAATCATGCCAACATGTGAAATACTTCATGCACGGACCGAATTTCAAAACCAGCGTTTAGCCTTGATATCATCTGAAATTTGAGAAAAGGTGTTGAGTGGTGAAGCAACACAGATCTGGTTCTATGCAACGAGACAAAAATTAATGGGTGAGAAAAAAAAAAGATCTAAAAATGATTATTCACATTAGATAGTGTCAGACAAGCAATTGTTTTTGTGCAGCCTTTAAACTACCAAGCATTTTATAATTTTTTTAAATCTTACCAGCATTTAATTTTCTAAAATTTAAAATGCAAAAGTGCTAGTTTATTTTAGCACCGCATCTTAATACCTGTTCAGGTTATACACCTATGTATTAATTACATTAATGAGTTAGAGATTAGGCGATTTTAATTTAGAGAAAATGCATCATCATTTGCATGGAGGGAGAGTGGAAAACCATTTAGGAAAAACCAATATCAGTGCACCCAACCAGGATCAAACCCTGATCTCCCCGCTTTCAGCAGTCTAGTCCAACACGAGATTAGCACGTTAGACCATAGTATTACAGTTGATCTATATGTATATAGTTTTGATTTAAAACACATTTCCACCCCGTTCCCCATCTAAATTCAACGTCGTATAAATTTATTAAAAATGAAAAATTATTTTTTTATTACAAATCATATTTCAGGGTATTCTATACAGTCATTAACATTACACAAATGTTCAATGTTTCATGACACTTTAAAAAAAACATTAAAAGGGGGGTGGGGGGGGATTAGAATATAAACTAAAATCAGACCAATGAGACCAGTAGAGTAGGCTTAATTAAGAGGAAATGTGTCCACATATGTGTAAATAAACTATTGCTCCAGTAGAAAACAGAGTGGACCTATAAGATGTACAGTAGAGTAAGCAAGGGTGAGATGGTTTGGACATTTAATTAGAATGGAGAATAGATTAATCCAAAGGAGGAGAATAGAGTTGAAGTTAGTGGAAAAAGACCACAAGGAAGACCAAGGAAGAGATGGGAAAAGCAGATAACAGAAAGTGTGCAAGTAAGAGGAGAAGGATATATGAGAATAAAGGAGGGAAAATGGTGAAAGGATAGAGGAAAGTGGAAGTATTTTACTAAACTGCGCCGGCCACAGGCTGAAAACAGTTGATGATGATTTACATGTATTACTCCTCAATTGATTGGAACAAAATGACTCATCTTTCAGACATTTCACAGTGGTTTCTGTTCTTAATGGAGCCATTATTTTCTGAAATTAAAGCCATACGAGTTCAAGCAAGCATCCTCATAATGAATCTTATTATACCAATACGAGTGACTGCAGCCAAACATTGAACCGGTCAATTTTCTCAAAAATGAGAGTTTAACACGTCCACATACTAGCCAGAACTAACATTCAAAAGAAGAATAGGTTTTAAAACAAACCTAAAATTGTCAAAATTATTGTAAGACTATTGTATTTCTAGCTTATTAGAGAGAAGAAGAAATATATTAAATATAAAATTTTTTAAGCAGGAAAAAGATTGTGCAGAATTTCCATGTGTGCAAAATGAACAACCAAAGGTCGGGGTGCTACCATGCGCCAAGAATAACATGAGTGCGGAGAGAAGGAACAAAGAGAATAAATATCGTAATTTCTTGAATTACTCATACCTGTTCGCACTGTAATCAAAAAATCAAATTATCCCCCAAGTAATTATGCCGGCAAAGTGTCGAGGCTAGAAGTCGCCTGCAACAAACTAACGCTCGCAGGCCTTCCGGCCATGTAGGTGCTCCGCAACACTTCCTCCCCGTCCAAGAAACTCTCTTCAAACACCTTGCACAACCGAGCACCTGCGCTCATTCTCTGATTCTCCTTCGACGAAGGACAGGCATAACTGAGGGGTGGGGGGAAAATAGAGCTGTTTGGCCTTTTCTTGGGCGAGCTGGGATTGCTTTTGGTCAAGTAAAACTCTGTGTCAGTGAGAGATTGACTCGAGTTTTGTATTTTCCTAGGCGAGGCAAGTTGCTCATCGCTACCACATTTGACATTCCCTTTAGATTGCTTCCTGCCCGTCTTTTTGGAGGGCGAGCTCTCCTGTTTCTTTGGAGAGCCATGCTCGTCTTTGTGGGAGCTATTTGATATTGTGTCCTCCTCCTCTAAGGAGCTCCTACGACTTGCGTGTTTCCAACTCCAGGCACGCCGCTTGCCCCCTTTCCCGCCCTTGATTCCCCCATGAGGTCTATGTTCCGTCTGGCGGCTAGGTGACAAATTCGCAACTATCTCCTCTTCAAGGTCATCTGATATCATGCAGCGTGCATAAAAATATTCACATGATTAAATTCAGTATTCCATTACTAAAAGAATTAAGTTAAAACAATTAAATGTTTACACATAAAATTAGATTACTTCACATGAAAATAAAGTAGCTCATTCTAACACAAATACATGACAAACACATGGCTGCTATTAATTCATTAAACAAACATAACTATTTCTTAAAGTATAACGCTCAATGTGACATTACAACAGACACAAAAAGGAAAGAAAACGTCCAACAAGACCAAGCATTTAACTTTTTGAGTCTACAAAATATGGACAAGCAATCTACACATTTTTTTTAATTAAAGTTCTCCCTTACATGTACATGCAATTTAAAACATGGACTTGCCTTACACAGACTGTTTCAAACTACATGATACCCATATTACCATAGCTTAAATGGGAGCCCTATCAAGGTCAGAGAAAAGTTGAACTGTGAAATGAGAAAGTTTATAAGTTCAGTATATAACTTGAAAGGCTCGGTAAATTCCAGCTGTTGTAAGCCTATTTCTGTGCTGTTTTGTGTGTCTGGTGATGACTCATTGTTTACTCTTCTCTCTACTTGTCTGGATATTGGTTGTGTAAGACTATTTCTGTGCTGTATTGTGTCTGGTGATGACTCATTGTTTACTCTTCTCTCTACTTGTCTGGATGTTGGTTGTATAAGACTATTTCTGTGCTGTATTGTGTGTCTGGTGATGACTCATTGTTTACTCTTCTCTCTACTTGTCTGGATGTTGGTTGTGTAAGACTATTTCTGTGCTGTATTGTGTGTCTGGTGATGACTCATTGTTTACTCTTCTTTCTACTTGTCTGGATGTTGGTTGTGAAATGAGCAGATGTCATGTTTTGTTAATAAAGTACTATTTTCCCTTTTGAACTTTTTTTATAATGTTAAAAAAATTGTTTTTTAATTGATGGAAATGTTTAAAAGTTTTATATTTATTTAAATCAATCTTGAATTGATCATATAGAGCTTTATGAGAAGCTCACTCAAGTTCATTTGGGAATTAAAAAACTTGAATCCATAGACCCCTATAAATAAACATGTGATAGTTCAGGGTGATTCTCTAGCAAGATAATATAGTATAGTAATTTGATAATTACTTGATCAAAATCAGTTGTTCCCTTTCCCATGTGCATAGTAAATTTTAGATTTAGCATAAGTATGTGTATCAAAAGTGAGGGATTTGCCATTTTTTAAATGATAACTACCTTTAGTTCAATTTCAACCATTAAATGTGGCCCATGTATGACTTTCATAATGATGTAATTACTTAAATAACAAAAGAACAAAATTAATATATAATATTTAGAGTCCTTAAAAATAATGGAGTCATAATTTATTTTTGACTAGATAGCTGTTGCCCGTGGCTTTGCCCGCGGCTTTGCCCGCGGCTTTGCCCGCGTGGAAGTTGATTATATACAAATACGAAAATATACATATGTATTTAGAGATTAATTTAAAATATTACGTTACGTTGATGACCATAACTTGACCTCAGATCAAAAATAATGCAAGTCCGATACAAACTTTCACCCCCTTTTTCATCCCTTATTAAATAAAATTTCCAAAATTCCTGAAACACGTATTTTTTTTTTTTACGTCAATAACCGAAATACAAAATTTTGTTTATGTAACTTTCAAAATGACGGACTTTCATACATATTATCATACATATTATCATCCCCTATTTTGACCCCTTTAGGGTGGAATTTTCTAAAATCCTTTCTTAGTGGGTGCCTACATAACAAAATGAATATACAGTCCGAATTTCATGCTTGTAGCCTTGATAGTTTGCGCTCGGCGATGATGAATCAGTCAGTCAGTCAGGACATGTTATTTTATAAGTATAGATAGAGTGTAGGTTCCTTTAAAAATAGGTTTTGGTTCTGATAAAAGAATAAATCTGTATAAAGTCAAGAATTAAGGCACAAATTTGTAAAGGCCTCTAAAGGGGTTTAATTAAAAATAATGAAACTCAGGTCAGTTTTCTTATCTTTTATGCTGAGAAATAAAAGGACCTGCATGAAATAGTCATTGTAATGGGGTGATGTTTATAAACCCTGGTAGTCGCATTAGAGCTTTCCCTCTTTGTAATGTGCACTCTTAAATAAACACTAGTTTAAATATCCTGCCTTCCGCTAACTCTAATTAGTCGTTTCCATGACTCCAACGAGTTGAACCATTTTACTTCTTACTCAGGTAAATAATTTATATTTATACATTTATGTCTTTTTTTGTTGGAATATTAAAACACTTACCCCCCACCCCTCCTTTTTTATATCACAGACTGAAAATAACATTAAATGTTGGAAGATCTCTTGTACAAATATTTATATCATTCAACATTCTTAAACTTCTTTTATAACAATACTCAAATGTTAATAATCTAAACTGTTCTTTTAAACTAAGAGAGTAAATATTTTTATTTAATGAATTTGACTATTTATAATCTAAACTGTTCTTTAAAACTATGACATTAACATTCGAGTTCGCTTTTAATTGAAAAATGGCCTTCGCACACCACTAGCTTGTAGTTTAATGTGATGCACATTCTTTTGTTTTTTTTAACCTTGTGAAATTCCTTGTTTTTCCCTGGTTCTCCAAATGAATGGAAACCATTAACAAACTTAATCTCTCCAACAATGCGACAGGTGCCAATACATGATGCGCAACAACACATACGATTGTTGGACTAAGACCACTAGATTTAACAGAATGTGGACCACACACACACACACACACACATACCTGGGAGCTTCTTTGTGCGGAATGAGGCGTTGGTTATCATGGATTTAGACACGGTAGTCACCGTTGTGGTTGCTGGTGACAAAGCTACACTGATACCCATCGGACCATCGCACGGTTGGCCTGCGGAAAAAAACACATGTTTACTTCACAGTTGTATCCTATTATATTTCCGAGGTTTTATTAATAAGGTTTACATAGTATTTATTACTATTTTTTCACTGTTTTCTTCAGAGTTTGTTATATTTAAAGTTTAGTTATTCAATTTTTTTTTACTAGGCGTTGGTATAAGCATAGTTCTAGGTTAAATTACTTAAAATTTGAGCTTACAAATTATCTATTGTATAAAAATTGACCCCTTTTTTTATAGAAATCTTCTATTTAGAGTATAAGTGTTTTTTATATTTGTATTTAAGTTAACTATTTTAGGTTTTTAGTAAAATTTTAAATGTTAAAAGATATGTGAGAGTTTGCTAGAGTATTTATAGCCAGAATATTGAAATGTGCCAGACGGTAAAAAGAGGTTGACTAGCTATTGAAGATATTAGGGTATCAGAATTTTATCCAGACCTGAAGGGTTGACATGAAGAGAGTTCCTGATGGCAGTGGTCACCAAAAGAACATCCGAGTAGTTCTCGAAGCAGCAGCGGTTGTAGACGTCCTCCAATACCTGGGTAGCGATGTAGCTGAAGTCGTTGAACATGGCAAAGTATATTCCGTGCATGAGCTCTAGAAGGAACTGGGAGCTGACAGGGATCCTTGGGAGGAGTCGCGGCACAAAGCTAGAGTCACTGCCGTATGACGAGCGTTGGTGGTGCCCTGGTTTGTTGAACCCCTGGGTCACCAGCCTTGAAAAATACATTATTATGTTGGTTTCATAGCTTTTCCATTAATTTAATAGTAGGGGCATGAACATTAACCTTGAAATGATAATATAAAGGGTAGAGTTGGGCCGAAACCACTATTTTACGAATCTGAATATCGAGTCCAAATCTTCATTTCTCTTTAATACTGAATTTCGGAAAAAAATTATGAACCTTAGAAGAAATAGAAATATAATGGTAAAATAGAAATGTTAACTAAACGTTAAGAAAAGATTCTTACAAGCCATTCATTATAACATTCATAGATTCAGCAAAATGTTTAAATAAATGGTCTTGGGTCTTGGTTGTTGAGTTTTTAGTTTTACTCAAAGTTAGTTCTGAACCACCAATAGGCAGTAGTTGAGCTTTAAAACAAATGCCAATTGAAAAAAAATATATCTTAAATTAGATATTTTTTTGAATCCTTGAGTCTAGGCTATCCTTGAGGATTCAAGGGTCCCATCCCTAAAATAGGGGTATGCATGCTTAGAAACGTTGCTGATTTTGAAAAAAGTATCTGTTTCAACTTTGATCTATAAAAAAATTCCAGCTTTGACAATTTCGAAGCTTCAATAACAAAAAATGTTGAAATTACTCAATTTGTGTTTAATTATTGTCATTTCGAGCTGCTATGTACCCTCCTCTGTCTACCCTGAAAGGTAGCAAGTTTACCGTGCATGTTTCCACTATGGTGCGGCTTATAAGAGAGGATCATAGTGTGTAATCCGTCAAGGAGAAAATACTTCTTTCACAGTAAGCAAGGTGTGTGTATATTACAAATTAATATTCATATGAAAAAAAATCTAAAATTTCATTTATTGGAATTTGAGAGCTAAGAAGCAAGTGTTTTACAAGGTGCACAATGGCCACCCCTACTACAACACTAATATCGCACCGCCGGGAGTAAAATTGTCTTGGTGGACCGCGTGCGGTAAGAAGTTTGAATTTTGGAGGAAATAACTCATATTTATTGAAGTTAATATATCTAAACTAGCACACACTGATAGCATAGATTACTAACGCTTGATTCATTTAACTATTTTTATTTTCATTACCTTGCCATGGTAATGCAACTTTAAGCGAGGGAAATATTTAAAAATTGAATAAAACATCTGAATAGTTTTCCGGTTGAAAGTGTTTTAAAGCTATATTATGCTATCAATGTGAAATTTGATATCACTTTGATTTATCAATGACACTATTGTTATCATCTAAATTAAAGAGCCTTTACTTACAATTTCGTTTAAAAAAAGTTATTTGTACGTACATCAAGAGGAAGTTAAAAAATGATGAGACTACAAAGCTTTTGATCTCAATCCCAAGCTTTAGTGATGATCTCGGCTCAAAGCTCAAAATTCGAGCGCTCAGAAAGTCCAACTATTTGGTGAATTCAAAGTTACATTGCAAAGCGAGTTGCATCTTAACTTGACGTACCAAAGAACTTACATTATTATACTTAGACACCAATGTAAGAAATAGAAAGAGGGAGGGTAAAATTAGCAATTCAGCCTGCGGGGGCTCTCGTTTAGCCGCTGATAACCTTCCCCATCTTCCACTGGCCAGTATTTACACTCGTTCTACTATTTAAACCTGGAAAATATTGACTTGCATTTAAAAATTACATTTTTCTTGTGTCCTGTTTTAAACAGACATAATTAAATGAACATTTTAAACCACATCCTGGCATGCAGATTACTATAGACCATTTTTATGAACAAACTAAACAGCTGGAGTTACAGACCATCTATAAATTAATTGTATTATATTTGAAAAAAAGTAGAGGAAAGTTGGAGAGAAACGTATAAAAGGAACAAACACAATATGGTTTTTACAATAGAGAGAACAAAATTTACACTAAACAATGCTGCCACTGGACTAAAAGGTAATGGCTGCCTCTTGAAGAGAATAGATCGTTACCAGCCAATCCCTTGACCTAGGTTTTGTTCTATCGAAACTCATCAAGAGGGGTTGTTAAACTCGCAACTCAACTTTCTGAAAGAGGAGGCAGCCATTGTCTCTTTGTCCAGTGGCAGCAGTGTAAAGTGTGAACTGTGTTCTTCTTTTCATTGTAAAGGCCATTTTGTGTTCGTCACTTTTATATGTTTGTATCCACCTTTCCTGTACCTTCTTCCAAATATAATACAATTACCTCATAAAGTGAAAAGAGGTTTTCCTTATAGAAAGAGAATTTATAGAAAAATTGTTTACAAAAACAAAACTACTTCAAGATTTTTTAATGTGGCAATGCAAGACTATTTTGAGAATTATTTAAGAATGTAAGGTCTTGGTTCTATGCTATTTCTTTAAAATTAGTTGAATAGAACACAAATACATTAATATATAAAATCCTATCTTTCCATGCCGCTGAGTCAGAGGTAGGCAACAAACCTTAATATTGATTCTTGATTCTTTTAATACGAGTAAGAATATAGGGTATGAATGGAATGCTCTAATCCTTGATTCCTCAAATCCTATGGTATTTGAGAGATTAGAGATTAATAAAATTATCAAAATAGTATCACCAATACACTTATGTAGACATTGACTTCAAATAGCAATTTAAAGAAATTGATAAAAGGAACTTTTTATATATATAATGTAGTTGGTAAAATAAAAAAATAAAAAAGAACAAAAATTGTATGAATATAATTAGCAAACTAAAAAAAGGGTTATATTTGTTGTTAATGACGTAAGAGATATGACAAACAAAATAGCTTTGGTCAGTGACATTATTCCTTAAACAACTTTTTTTTAATTCAATTTTAAATATTTTCACTTTAACTTAAATTGTAGATTTGTAAAGATTCGAATTTGGATTCGAGATTTGAAAGAAAATTTTAGATTCAGATTCAAGAAATATAAGATTTGACCCATCTCTAATTTAGAGTATAGAATTTGACTTTGTTAAGTAAAATCCTATCGTATTTCCTAAAAGGCCCTTTCTCTGAGAATGTGACTGTATATCTCCTTACTTGGAAGTAACCTTGCAGAGATGCTCCAATGCAGACTTGTGTAACAGACTGAGCTGCTGGTTGTAGACAAACAGGAGCGCCGTCATCACCTTGAGTCTGTTCTGAGCATTGAGAACTTCAACCTGGGGCAGAGGCCCCCAGTTCACCAGCTTTGTGTTGCACTCCTCAAGCCTCCGCAACGCACTCTCCGTAAGGGAGGCTGGGGCCAAGCTCATGGGCTGAAACACAAAAACACATTTTCAAGGTTCCTACACAAAATCACGAACATTTTTCCAGGACATTTTAAAGACTTTTCAAGAATTGTATACAATTCCTTCAGGACAAGTGTATAAAGTAGTCTTGGCAAAATACACACCATTATATATATTTAAATACATACATTTTTTAATGCCGGCTTCCAAATCCCCTACATCTGCACCTTTCCATTTCTTTTACTTTTATTTATTGTATTCCATGACACGAGTTATTCGAATAATTAAAATTTAACAAACTCACTTGCAAATAATCATTGGTGAAATGTGGGTTCCCCCTTTCACAGTGATGAATTAACTGTCGGGAGCTGGACGTTGTGTCTGTTACTATTATTATTATTATTACTACCCGTTCAGGTTATACGCACTTACGCTAATGTGTAATGGTAGGGTGATTGTGAGATGAAATGGAGGACCTACAGTTTAACTTACAGTTTAACGTGGAATCCGAACCACGGCGGAGGCCTGGCATTCCACACATTCACAAGATGTCTTGTCAGAGGTGAAGGAAGGGTTTAGCAATCAGATAAATCTGTGCCGGGACGGAGGATTGAGACCCGGACCCCGGCACAGAAGTCCGACACCTTACCCCTGGACCACCAAATCACCCTACGTTGTGTCTGTTCTAGTTTATAAGTCGTGTTCACAAATAATCAGTTGAGAAAGTGAATGTTAAATTCCTGAAATAAATCACTTGCAAATAGTTTTTAATATTAATTATGTTTTATTTCTTGGTTATAAGTTTAATAAAGGTTATCTAATTTTTACAATAATAATTTAGTGACCTATTTAAAAAGAAGGGACCAAAGGAATTTCCAGGAAAAGATAGGAAAAATGTTAAATTTCATAACATTTCCCGGCCTGGAAGAAATATTTTAAACTTCTAGGTTTTCAACGACACGCAGGAACCCTGATTTTATAACATGTAATATAGTTAACACTTTAAATTGCTGCCATTTAACAAAGAGGTAATATCTGCCTCTTGAAGAAAATCAACCACCACCACCCCCACCACCACTCGATCTCTTAACTTCCATTTCATTCTGTCGGAACTCATCAGGAGGGGGTGTGAAACATGCAACACGAGTTCCTAAAAGAGGAAACCAAAAAAATACAAGAGGGATAAAAAGGAAAATGGTAAGAAATTATAGGACACTTAGAGAGGAACATGTATAAGGAACAAATAACAAACTAAAGTGGGTTGCAGGTTTCACACTCTCTCTCTAATTGGTTTCGATAGAATAAAACCTAAGTTGGGGAATTGGACAGTACCAATCAATTTTCTTCAAGGGGCGGCCACAACCTCTTCGGCAACTGACAGCATTTTTAAGTGTGAGCCATGATGTTTTTTTTCATTGTAAAACAATATCGTGTTCATCCTCTTTTATATATTTCTAATGACCTTCCCTGTACTTTCGTCCATATATAACAAAATATCTCAAAAAAAGCCAAAAAGAGGTTTTCCTTCCTTCCTTATTTACTTACTCTATGTTTAAAAAATGAGGTGGCCCAATGGCTAAATAATTTTATAATAATGGAAATTGATAAAACTAAATGAAAAGGGAAAATAAACTACTAAGAGTTAATTTAATGAAGAAAGCCCACAAAGGGAAAGAGGAAAAATGTGGGAAGAATCAAATGCACAAAGGTGACATCTTCTTCCTTTCTTCTGTCTTCTATAGTAGAAGTAGTCACACACACATTTTAACACAAATAGAAAAATATTTCGGCATTGTTGCCTTTATCAAACACAAAGAAGAAGAGAGTACACTAGACACAAACAATGGATTACTCCAACTGTTTTTGGGAGGAAAGATAAATTTCTTGGCTATGGTTAGTATTTATATAGGACTATCATATTTAACAGATTAAAAAATATATGATATTCAAAGCTTGTTTAAAATGTTTATAAGCTTTAAAAAAATTACATGTAACATTAAAAAAATTAAAACTATTAGTTTTTAAAAGGATTTTAAAGGTTTGGTAAATAAATAAATGAAATATTATTCCTATTAATGTAATTTTCTTGATCCTTAGAGGTGTCTGCTGTTAAGAAATTTCGCTGTAATTGTAAATCAATTGGTGATTGGCGATACCTGAAATCTTAGCTTTTAAATACCACGAAATGAAAGTTATTGTATTCAATCAAAACAGGGATATTCAAAATTGTGTTATTTTTCACTGTTGTCATTATTAGGGTTTCTTTGTGTTTTCCTCCCCATTACACCTGCAAATTGTAAACAACATCAAAAACAATTTGCATAGATCAAAAAGAGCAATATTAGTGGTGTTTTTTTTAAATACATCAAAGTGTAACACATGCATTTAATCAATATATTTTTAATTTGACGTTGGATGCAAGAAAAAAAGAATGAAATTGTAAATCTTTAGGAATATTTAACAAGAATTGAAAAATGGAAGTTAAAATTTAAGATCAAAAATCAAGGAAAACCAAAATTGAGACACCTCTACTAACAAAATGGCCCTACCTCATGATAAATGGAGGCTTGAGCCAAGGAGGGCAAGCGGAAAGAGACAACTTTGGGCTGACCATTTTCATTCACCACTTCCAGGTTGTACAACCCGATAAGAAGAGTTTCCACACTTCGGCAGCTCTATAAAAAGTAAATAATAACAATTTGTTAAGTTAACAGCGGCTGCATTTTTTGTGCAGCTAGAGACTAAAAAGAGACCAAAGAGAGAATGAAAAGAGACCGAAGCGCCAAATGATCAATACGGTCAAATGTTCACTGCTTACATGTTTTCACACCAAAATTTAGCCATTCTTTTTTTATACTCCCCAACCAAAAAGGGTCGGTAGAGACCAGAAAAATGTGAAAGGTGTGTACAATTAAACTTATTTTGTAAAACTACTAGACAATTAAGAATACAGTTTTCCTCTCAAAACTTTGATATGTAAAATTATCTCAAAATTCACACTAAAATAGCTTGATATATAAGGGGTTATTTAGAATCATTTCTGCCCAGTGCTTTTCCTCCCACTTTAATTTTTCAAAGTTTGTCAATTCAACCATTTTTTAACTTAAAAACTTCAAAAAAATATGGAGTACATCATATGGTAGAATATACTCTGTGTGTGTGAGTGTGTGTGTACATGCGCACACATGTGTATGTGTGTGCATGTGTGTGTATGTGTGCACATGCGCGTGCATGTGTATATACAGGGTGTTGGAAATTCAGAGCCCAAACTGTAAATATCGCTTGTTTGAACCAAAGGCATTACAAAAGCCCAATAAACTTACATCCGGAAAGCTATGCTAATACCATTAAACTATGTCAAAAGTTTTGGAGTACAGCGCCGGGGGGGCAAAGCTGTTCAAGCATGTGTGTACAAAATGATGCATAGGAGTTAGGCGCGTGGCATGGGGGTTACATGGTTTATAATTTTGTGTTTTAGGTTAAGTTTCATTTGTTTCTTGTGCTGGATGGAGTATGACCTGTTAGTTATTAAATAAAAACAAAAATAGTGAATGGGCTACTTTTTTATCAAATGAAATGATAATTTTTGGGAATCCAAAGCACAAGTATAACAATATTGTTATTTTTCAACTTTGACAAAAAAAAATCATATAGATAGCCAACGTTTATTCCTAAAAAAAAAGACAGAAAAACTGAGAGATAAAACTATTATTTACAATTAAAATAAAAAATAAATCAATATTCTTAGGGTTTTTTTTTTGGCAAAGAAAGCAGTGTTCAAACTATTTTGTCTATTATCTAAAGTTTTTTGAATAGTTTCCAATTTTTAATTTCAAGCATAGTTTTAGTGACCTCCAACATATCCTGTGCCGCAATAACTTCCTGAAAATTCCCCTTCCGCATTGCTCATTCATTCATTCATTCATTAGCTTCACAATAATATGCTTCAGAAGTTGCCTGATGATCCTTTTTTGTCTGTGATAGCTTACTTTGTAACTAGCCAATTATTTTCCTGTACTCTTAACTTAAAATTTTAATTCATTGAGTACTTGAAGGCACAAAAAAGGAGAGCAGAGAGACTTATTCTGTATACAAAAGAGACCATAAAGAGACTAATCCCTCCAAAAAAAAAGAGACTAAAAGCTAAATAAGAAGCCGACTCCTAGGCCTGCCTATGGTTCCGTAGTAGATTGCCAAGGATTATTCTTCTCTGGAGTAGATCCCTAGATCAAAAATCTGGCAACTCGTGGTCTATAGTATCACTCTCGTTATTTATTAGAAAGCCAATGATGTAAATATTAGGGTTTGAATTCTGGTCAGGAGTGTTTATAGTGACTCTCATTTAAATTTCAACAAAAATGTGGGCACATTTCATCTAAAATCTACCTTCCTCATCCATAATCCATTATTGTAATTAATATGTGTGTGTATATCCCAAATGGGTAATGAGACAGAATGAAAGAAATATGTTAGAGCAATTACTTTTTTTGTTTAATTTAGAAATAATGACTCAATATAATGAAGGCTTAGTTGATAATGATCGCCCAGTCAAGTAAAATGAATTGAGGAACTTTTTTTTTTAAAAAGTAACTAATAGTGTACCTTCTTGTCGCCATGAGCAAGAGAGTTAAGATACACGAAGATGAGCGTGGGAAGAAACTGAAGAGTGAACCTCTGCAACTCGGCTTCTCTGGAGCGGTAGAAACCAAACAACTGGTTGCACACAGGATCTATTAACTGAAGAACAACATACAGACATATAAAACAAACATGTTCAGGCGTTTATTCCTGTGGAGCTTTATGGTTTAGTCAATGTACCCCTTCCAGCTCTTCATCAAAAAAAATTAGGGGTGTACCAATACGGATACCGGTGAATCGTTATCGGGCGATTATTATGTGAATTAATTGTGTTTTTTAAAAGTAAAATTTAAATAAAAATTTGCTATGCAGGAGTTTAGCGATCAAAATCACTATATATATATATATTAAGAAATATAAGTTCATACTGTTGATAAAACTAACAACCTAATTCCAACTTTTACCCATTATGCATAAAATATATTTTTTGTATGCATACAATCTTTTGTATTAATAAATTACATTAACTGTTATAATTCTTTTAAGCATGTTTCTCAATAGTTATTAATACACAAACGATAATTGGTATTAATCGGTGTGAATAATCGTAGCATGAACAATTATTTTAAACAATCGGCATCGGTAATCGGTTTTACTGAATTGGTACACCTTTATAAAAAATGGAAACAAATGTCAGCTCTCTAAGTATTAATGGCTGCTACAAATGTAAATGATCGTAAGGTAAACAAAGTGGTGACAAAGGGAAATGTGTTTCATGTTTGTACTCCAGTAATCTGAAGCTAACGTTATAATAAGTCCTCAAAATGTCCATCTTTGGTCTGAATGCAAGGCTGCAGTCGTCATGTCATTGACTGTACCACTCTTTGAAAAATGTATTCCATTGTAAAGCTTGCGTGCTGACAACGGTGGCCATTTTGAGTATTTATCATGTTTAAGAGTGAGGTTTAACCGTGGAAAAATTTTAAATTCAGAATTGAGCAAAAAGTTAGAATTGGTAGATAAGTCCTTATTGTTCTGGAAAGCTCACCGACCCACAAGATTAGTGAGTGCATAGCTGCTAGAGAAAGATTGAGTATTATTGTGAGGAAGGCAAGGAGGGTTGCGAAGATGTGACTAAATATTTTACCCGGAGATATTTACTTGTCTTTCGTGGTTTAGAAAATTGTCTGCCTACTCAGAGAAATGTTCTTTTTTATATTTGTAGGTGACCTGGTGGTCTAGGGGTAAGGTGTTAGACTTCTGTGCTGGCGGCCGGGGTTCAATCCTCGGTCACGGCACAGATTTATCTGATTACCAAACCCTTCCTTCACCTCTGACAAGACAATGTGTGAATGTGGGGAATGCCAGGCCTCCACCGTGGTTCGGATTCCACGTTAAACTTTAGGTCCTCCATTTCATCTCACAATCACCCTACCATTACACATTAGCGTTAGTGCGTATAACCCGAACGGGTAGTAAGACGCAGTGCTAATAATAATAATAATTTTTATACTTTCTTGTATAGAAAAATAAGTATAATATTAAACATTTTGCGCTCTAGATTATGAAGGATCTTGACTTTATGTGCCCTCGAATTCAAAGAATGGGTATAACACTTTTGTGCATTCTTGATGATGTGCGTAAATAAATTGATCACAATTTATCGGTTCTATTTTTATGATTTTTTTCTGAAATTCGACCTCTAAGAGATGAAGAGGGCGAGTGGTGGGGGGTTGAAAGTTTTAAAAATTCACTGATTTATCTTTTGAACTAGCAAAAAAAGAGCCTTGAAAATTAAAATGAAGGGTTTTCTAAAATTGGGTGAGAGGTTTTTAAGGGCTTTTCCAAATTTTATTCTCTAAGGGATTGGGTAAAGAAAGAAAGGGGTGGTGGGTAATTTCATGTCCTCTGAACTCGATAAATTCTTATATCTGGGGGTTGTCCGGGTCACAGAATATGAATATGAAATTTTTGTATACGACACTCACACAATGGGTCAGAAATCTACTGGAGAAGAGGGAGTGGGGGTTTCAAAACTTCCTATACTATTACTAATTATCAGTGCGGTAAAAAATTTATACTTGTCAGACAGCTAAAGGGAATAGTCCAAATAACTACAAAAGTATTAACATTTTTAATTTCTAAATGGGATTCTGGGAACGAAGAGAGAAGGCTATAAACTGAAAAAAAACTTTTAGGTGTGATGGAAAATTTAAATTCAGCAGTCAGGTAGACGGACAGCCATAGCTAAATATGTCCTAAAATTTGAAATTTATTAATTTTGGTTACAAAATTGGGGTGGAGGCCTTACATTTTCTATAATTAATAGAAATAACTAATTACTAGTGTGGTAGAAAACTGAAATTCGGAAGGAATGTAAATGTACTATGCTAAATAACCATATGAATTTGAATATTTTAAATTTTAAATGGAATCTCAGGAAATAGAGGCACATGGGTATAGGATTTGATAGAAACTTTTAAGCATGATAGAAAATTTAAGTTTGACAAGCAGTATAACTATCCCTCAAGATAACCAAATAAATCTTAAAATTTGAAATGTAAAGTGGGAGTTGAAATGGTGAGGGGTAACTAGTAAATTGTCTTTGCCTTTGGTAGTTAAGGGGCTATGCATCCCCCACCTCCCGTCACCACCTCCCCAAATACCCATCAATAAAGTTTGATTTTTGAAAGAGTTTTGATTGTATTCACTCTCCCAAAGCAAATTTTTGGGTGTGCCACTCTTGAGTATTTATGGAAAATGATAATTAAAGAATACTAATAGAAAGGAGTGTTACATACGTCCTGGTATTTGCTCCTCTCCTCCAAGACATTGTATATGGCGGCCACTACCTCCTGGTCATGTTCTAGACTGCTGGCAAAACTGTGAACCTCCACCGGACTGAGTGATCCATAGTCCGCCAGCCACTCATGTACCACGCTCTCCGTCATCCCATCACATCCTGCAAACCACACCGAGCTCAGACCAAGTGATCCGACCCTGCGTTACATTTATAGTCAAGAGTGTAGGCATAGGAGGGGTACGATGACTTACAACCAGGTCAGTGGAGTCAAGAGTCATGAGCAATTTTGGGTGGAGTGGAGTTGGAGTCAGTGTTTCCATCCGATGTAAAATGTGGGTAGTATTTATATATATGTGTGTGTGTTTTTCTGTGTTCTCCAGCAAGAGTTGGTAGGTTTCTATGATCTCCAGCAAGGGTTGGTAGGTTTCTATGTTCTCTAGCAAGGGTTGGTAGGTTTCTTATGTTCTCTAGCAAGGGTTGGTAGGTTTCTATGTTCTCTAGCAAGGGTTGGTAGGTTTCTGTGTTCTCCAGCAAGGGTTGGTAGGTTATATACAGCGCTTAACCTTTGATGGAACGTGGCGGAACGGCGTTCCAATACCTCTATAAAGGCTAACACAAAATTAATTCAAACACAATCACATTATGATGTATTTTAAAACATTTTCTTCCGATTTTAGAAGAAAATAATGGCTTAAAAACACGTATTTTGAAGCTTGAATTTAAAAAAGAATTCCGGGTGTTGGGGGTGTTCAGATCCCCTGGTAATGCGTTCCAAAATTTTATATATCAACCACTGTTGTGTGTATATATATATATATATATATATAGTACCTAAATTTTTTTAAATCAACCAATGTGTATATGTGTATGTGTATATATATATATATATATATATAAACCAAAATAAATTAATATATACATTTTGTTTGTCTTTGTTATGAGTATGCACTTTCTAAAACCTATTTGTTATATCAGAACAAGACTTGCGAACTAACATCATACAAAAACATACAGAAGGAACCCTTTGACAGGAGCCTTGATTTAATATACAACTATTAAAAAAAAGATGCAACTAATAGTTAAGACTGCAAATGACTAAACAATAGAATATTTATAGTATATATATTTATATTTTTATATATATATAATGTATAGTAATAAATATATAATTTATATATTTATTAAATTACACCAATAATTGTACTACAATATTGTGCTTTTAACTCTAATTACTAGTGTATAACCCAAACAGGTATTAATTACTGTCAAACTTAAAAAAAAGTTATTATATTTCTACTCACTGTCCATTCCGCAACTAGCACTTTTGTTGCGTCTGTTAAATCGTTTCAACCCTACATTTTTGGATTGAGAATAGTTTTGTTTGTCCTTGTGATACTTGACGGCGAATAGTCCGCCCCTGCATCAACAATTTCTACTATGTGTGAAACATGTACACTATGTTTACCTTGAAAGGTGACATCCTATCTTGATATATTGCACCTCAGGTATAAACAAACTTACTTAACCCTGGTATACTCGCATACAATTTTGTTACACTAATACTCGCGTGGGGTCATAATGACCCCAGCATAATTTGAACTTAAATATATAAGATTTTGAAAAATTACTTACTAGAATATATGAACATATTAATAACAAGAATGATTTAAGCACAGTAATAAAATAATATGCATAATTTTAATGTAATTAGATATTATTTTTTGATTAAAATACTTATTATAGTAAATCTTTTTTTTAACTCACACATTAGTAACTTTTTTTGTATTTAGTTTTTCAAAAAAGAAGATTATCTCAAATTTTTGTTTCATTCTATGTCATCTGTTACAGAGTCCTCACACAGAACTTTCATGTGTTCCTTGTATACAAGTTTGTAACACTTTTTACATGAAAAAAGTTTGTTTTTTTTGCTCTTGGGCACACTTCATATCTTCCACAAGAACGTTTCTCACTTGGAAGTTCTTCTACATCTTTGGATGGAAAATATTGCTTGATTGTCAACCGCAACTCTCTTGGAAGACGAGTGGATTTTGCTCGGACTTCCATGTGGGTGTAACAAGGTTTATTCCAAGCTTTTGAAGAAACTTTCTTCTCACAATTTGCATTTCAAATTGATTATTTGAAGCAACAATTACTTGGGAATTTATTGCGGCTGTATTTAGGAATGAATAGAACAATACAAGAGACCAACGACGAGTTTTTCTAGAAACAGAATACAACGAAGAAAACAGCTGGTCCACTGTATCCACACCTCCCTTCATGTCATTCTAACACATTATTATTCCAGGTTTTTGTTTTTTCTCCTGGGGATTGATCAATGTAATCACCATCATGCATAGTTGAAAGGAGAAGGACAAGTTTTCCTTCTTTGGGGAAGTTGGATACTAATGTATTTCTATTATCATCAAACCCAAAAATACTGGAGTAGACTTGGCGCTTAGCAAGGAATTCTTGAGGAATCTCCCACTTATTTTTCCTTATAGTCCCTACTATCGTTAGCTTCTTCTTTAGGAGTTCTTCAGCCAAAGGCACGCTGGTAAACCAGTTATCGGTGGTTATATTTCTATTGGAATTTCTTATTGGTTCAACCAAACGCATAACATCTTTGCCAGAATTTGACACTCTGTAAGAACTCTCAGGCTGTTGACCTGCATAGACTTCCGGGTTGTAGGTGTAATACATTTTTGAATCAACCAACGCAAACACTTTGATCCCATATTTTGCAGGCTTGTTTTGTATATACTGTTTGAATGGACATTTACCTCTAAAGCTCTCAAGTTTTTTATCAATAGTTATCACTACACCTGGTGAGTAATATATTTGAAATTTGTCTGACAATTTTTCTATCAATTCTCTAACTGAAGCAAGCCGGTCAATCCTTTTCCTTTCCTCTAGGTTATGCAAATTATCAAATCGTAACGCAATGATTAAAAATTCAAATTGAGATAGAGACATGACACATCAAAAAAGTTAAAAGCCCATACCATCTTTTACCATAAATCTCTAATATTAGTATGGGACCTTTTCTTGATTCCAGCTAGATATAATAGACCTATTAAAGCTTTTATCTCAATTATATTTACATCACAAACATCCCTTTCTCATTGGTAGTTGTCTCTTAGATTACTAATTTTTATGCTGGTGTAATCAACTATTTTTTGATATAACTCGTCAGTAAAAAATAAACCCCAACTTTCTATGGGTGTTTTTGCATTCTTGCAAAATGTAGAACACCTGGAGCATGCATTGGTGGAATTAGTAGCACGAACCACTTGACTGTAAGGTTTATTTATCCACAATGAGTTCCCATCCATGCCAATAAAAAAAACCAAAATCATCATCAGTTCCTTCTGTACTTTATTCTGTCTCATCAGAACCCTGTTCAGACCCACTATTTGATTTTCTAACTTCTAAATATTCTTCTGTTTCTGAACTACTGCCTCCAAAATCTTCCTCGTCATCAGAGTTTTGGCCAAAAGCATTGTTGATAAGTTCATGTATACGTTGCTGTTCTCTTTCATAAGACATGATAATTTGTTAAATCACACGGAAATGGAGAATTAAATAATTAAAAAGAAAATTAGCAGTCAATAAATAAACTTAAACAAGAAAAAGTTCAGACAAAAAAAAAACGAGACTGCATTACACAAACACTTGCGTGGGGTAATTATGACCGCAGTATAGAAAACCGGACCATAAAACGGTACGAAAGCAAGATTCCAACTGAAATCAATGTCACCTTGAGAATCATACAATAGACTAAATGTACACTAAGTGAGAAAACAGTAGTACAAACCCTCAACTAGGTATAAACAAAATTCCACTACTGGGCTCATATTTACCCCATGCGAGGGTTAGAGTGTTAAAGAAGGGCCAAATAAAGAAATAGAAAAAAAATTGTGGGACAAAGACTTTCATTTAATAAGTTTTTCCTCCAAAATTAATTTTAAAACAAAGATAAAAATAAGACAGTGGCAGATTCAGGGTGGCCAATTTCACCCCATCCCCTGCATGGACAATGGTATACCTTAATGTTGTATATAACTTATTAAAATCTCCCCTGCCCTATTTTCTACATGACTTAATCATTAACACTTTAAACTTAGCTCTAATCCACTTCGATGACCGCATGGTCTAAGCCACTACTCTCACAATAGGATAGACTACCGATGACGGGAAGATCGAGGTTGAGTGTACTGAGGGTTGTTTTCCTAAAATGGTTTTCCACTCTTCCTCCATACAAATGTGGGTACACTTCCTATAAATATAACCTTCCCAATCCCTAAAACCATTAGCATAATCAGTGCATTAGCGTATAAGCCAAACAGGTAGTAATATGAGGTGCTAAGGAATAACTTAACTCTAATGTGAAGAAAAACAAGTAGTTTAAAATTAAAATGTTGCAGTAATTAGATTACTAAGTTTAGTTTGATAGCCAATTATTTGTTTTAAAATACATGTTTTTTTCTATTAATACTAAAACATCTTAGGCCCATGTACAAATTTATTATGTTTATTGTGATGGTGATTTTTTGTTTTATGTTTTTTAGTATAACAATTGTATTGTTTTTTTCTTAAAAGTCCTCTTTTTATTATAATAATTACTAATTCAATTTATTTTTATAAATTATCAATACTATTAATATTATTACTAGAATTATTAGGTTTTTTTTTTAAGTTTGTTCAGAAGATTTATATGATGAGGTGTGAGATGACAAAGTAAGCAAAGATCATTTCACAGTGCTTGTTTGTGTCAACTCTACCGGTAATCAGCGACTACCTATTGATTAGAAAATTGAAGAAACCAAGATAAAATGCTTTAAAAATGTACAGTTTGCCAGTGACATACATGCACCAAAAAAAGTGCATGGATGATGGATGAAATTTTTTTGGAATGGTGGGACAAAACTTTCATACCTGAAGTAAAAAAAAATGTAAAGCAGAAACATAAAAATTGGGAAAGGTGTTACTCTTAATCGACAATGCACCAACTCATCCATCAAATGAGCTTCTTGAGAGATAGAACAGAGACTTTAAGTGCATGTTCTTGCCACCAAACATCACAAGTCTGCTGCAGCCCATGGACCAGGGTGTAAATGAGTGCACCAAATGACACTACCGAAGGCAACTGTTCCGTAAGTTACTTTTGGCTGAGGAAGGTGAAAAAAGTTTTCTGGATTCGTACGAGAAAATAAATATGAAAGACTGCTGTTACATGATTGCAGAATCTTGGAATCAGGTTAAAAACTTTATACTAAAACGAGCTCGAAACACAATAAACGGCACATCAACAAAAGAACAATTTGAATTGGAGAAACAAAAAGAAATGGTTAATGAATTGAAACAGGAAGTGAGCATGGATGAAATTGTGAACATTGTGAACAGAATCTCTGGATGCTCTGAATGTGATGTTGATAATGTGGCTTCTGTGTGATTCGAATGTTCAAGGATTCTTGATAACGACAGATGACGAGATCTTAGAGACCGTTGTGGATGAACAGCAAGGATATGAAGAGGACGATAATGAAATTGGTGAAGGGACGGAAGATGAAACCGTTCCTACGCACGGAGAAGCTTTTACATGTTTTAAAAACGTCTTGAAGTGGATGGAACAGCAACCAGAATGCGGAGGTGTACAACTCCTTGATATCAAGCGCCTGCGGAATCTTGCGGCACGGAAACGAGTGACTTCTTCAAAGCAATGTATGCTATTTGAGATGTTCCAAGTAAAATATGTATATACGTACTACAATGTACAGAATTACTCAAATAAATTTGTATAGAAGTAATACTGTGATCCCCAATTAGTCCGGATAATTGGAGTTCTACTGTAATTACATGAGCCAGAGGTGAAAAACATAAAAGAAAATTAATATTAATGTTTTTACTAATTCAAATATTTTTATTTTACTTCAATACCTTTATTTCATAAATTAGAAGAGTGTGTTTATTGACATGTAAAATTATCTTGGGAAACATTTAAAATAACACTTAATTATTTTTGAATGACAAGAAATTGTTCCTTTGAACAACTCAATGTAAGAAAATAAAAAATTATTTTTATTTTAAAATTATTTCCTTAAATTGCAGTATTTTTAAAATAATATACTTACCAATGATTTGCTTGTATAACCAACATGGCCGACAAAGGTAATTTTTTTTGTCAAAATATCTTAAAAAATAATTTATAAATATATATATATGAGTTCATCGTAATAATCAGTTCAAATTTTTTTTAAACTTGGAAGAAAACTAACAAAAAATATATTATACGTATGTACTCTATATGATGAGTAGGCCTACTATTTAGTTTAAAATGTAAACTAACATGCCTACCTAAACTAAAAAACACAGGGGTAAGGTTAGATAAATTAGTCAGGCTTATATTATAATAATCAATATTAAATTATGTTGACATATTAAATTTATTTTACAACATTTAATGTTATATTTTCCTTCAAGTTGCTTGCCCTTTAATGCACTTATCTAATTTATTATTTAGTTCTACTTTAACATAAAAATAAAATCAAAAATGAAAATTTTTAAGCGAAAAGATATTGTAAATTACAAAAGAGTGCTAAAAATAACGTCAAAACACCAACCTTATAAATTAATGATAAAATAAATATACTGTTTTTCAAAAAAGTAAAATCTATGTTATAGGATATTAAAATTAAGTTCTAAAAGAAATTATCATCAAGGGTTAATTTATATTTTAAGGGGTGGATTAATAAGTAACACTATTAAAATACACGTTTACAATTATTATAAATATGTAAAATATTAGGCTAGAACGTTATTACTATTCCTAGTTGTTGTTTTTTTCATTCTAAGTTTTAGAATTAAAATTATATGCTAAAGGTTGAAAAAAAAAATAAACTTCTTGAATTCATTATTAGATTTAAAAGTAAACTTTACAAAGCCCCACCATGAGGATCGTGGCATTTTAATAAGATAAGTAGATTATGTATGTTTAAGTCCTTGTGAGTAAAAACTGTTGATGCCGGGGCACCGCTAATAAATGACAATTTCCACACTAGATTCTTTTAATAATCACAATCACAAACAATTCCACTTTACTGTACTAGAGAATACATCAAGGAGCACTTTTATGGACTACTTTTTTCTGTGACAAAGCAACTCGTCCGACCAACTTATAGGGCTTCGTTTGAAAGTGGAACACACAGACACTGCTGGAAACACGATAATATTGATCCGCTAAGATTGTGGAGTTTATAAATTAAGATCTTTTCATTTCTTAACAAATATAATTAGAGCTTTAAGTAAAGAGTACTTATGAAATGCTCTATAATTATAGTGAGTACGATATATTTTCAATTTGATTGTATTTATTATTTATTCAGCAATTTTTTCCTCAACTAATGTACTTTGATAAAAATATTTTATTTTAGTGTTTTATGTCAGAATGTGATTGAACATTCTCTAGTTCAACATTCTCTGGGGAGAATGAAGTCTACCAGCATTTGCATGGATGGGGAGTGAAAAACATCCAAGAAAAGCTACCCCCAATACATCCGACCGGGTTTGAACCTCAATCTTCATCATCTGCAGTATAGTATATTGAGTGAGTAATGCCATTTACCATGCTGCCACCGAAGCAGGTCTCATTATAATTATGTGTGCTATTGTTTGGTAATTTTGAATTATTTACACCCATTTCTGTAATAACACATTCGGTGACCTGGCGGTCTAGGGGTAAGGTGTCAGACTTCTGTGCTGGCGGCCGGGGTTCAATCCTCGGTCCCGGCACAGATTTATCTCACATTAGCGTAAGTGCGTACAACCCGAACGGGTAGTAAGACACGGTGCTAATAATAATAATAATAATAATAATAATAATAATAATAACACATTAGATAGTGAATACCTACAGTCATGATTTTCAGTTGTATTGAGCAAAATTTCCTTCAGTTTGTGTATTGGTTAAACAGGGCCATTTTAAGAAAATGTGAGGCCCGAAGCAGAAAAATCTGAGTGCTACCCCCACCGCCCCCTTGTACGGCAGTTATTCATTTTTAGCATTAAGCTGTTATAATATATTAATGTGTACTCAGTACTTATGTTAATTAATAATTTCTAATGTTTTATGGAATCATGATCAACCCATTAAATGACTGAAATATATTAAACGCAAACAAATTAAGTTAACAAAAGTAAGCTCCTGTTTGTAACATTGCACTGTTAGTTTTCTGTAGACTGACAGCGGTAGTACAATGGTGACGTATTCTACTGTACTGCAGCACATTATACTAATACTAATAATATTATAAAGAGGAAAGATTTGATTTTTTGTATTTTTGTTTGTAATGGATAAACTCAAAACCTACTGGACCAATTTTAAAAATTCTTTCACAAATATAGAGTTACATTATCAGCGAGTAACATAGGCTATATTTTATTTTGAAAAGTTAATTTATTATTATTATTATTATTATTATTATTATTATTATTATTATTATTATTATTAGCACCACTTCTTACTACCCGTTCGGGTTATACGCACTTATGCTAATGTGTAATGGTAGGGTGATTGTGAGATGAAATGAAGGACCTACAGTTTAACGTGGAATCCGAACCACGGTGGCGGCCTGGCATTCCCCACATGTCTTGTCAGAGGTGAAGGAAGGGTTTGGAAATCAGATAAATCTGTGCCGGGACCAAGGATTGAACCCCGGCCGCCAGCATAGAAGTCTGACACCTTACCCCTAGACCACCAGGTCACCTGAAAAGTTAATTTATTCCTCATAAAAATGTTGATAGTATATTATATAGCCATTGGAAAAAAAAAAAGTTGTTGAAGGGAAAGTGGGGTTGGTGAAGGGGGTGGGGGGTAAGGGTGAGTAAAGAGGAATGAGATGAAAATAGGATGGAGGATAAAAAGAGGGAGGGGGCTATACAGTGATGGTAGGACTGGTTTTTAAAAAAAAAATAAGTAAAAAAAAGTTTGGTTTTTATATTGACATGATGGATGATTTGAAGCTTTGTTTTACAGGATTCTTTACAATATTTTTTTTATGGGGAAGGGGGCTAGTTATACTAATAAACTTAGTCTTAAATTACATAAAGTTAAGGTTTTCAGGAATCTAAAATGGAATCCTATTACTAAGCTAATACTTATTGCTCTTAATTATCTGTACACTATTTGATAGAAAATCTAGAATAAACACTGTATTTGAATTTAATAATTTTTGAGGGAAGTGTGTACCCCTAAAATTTGAGGCCAAGGGCAATTTCCCCCTTTGCCCTCCCTAGATACGACCCTGAGGTTAAAATCTTAAACTCCACACCAAATATCTACCTTGGTTGGATAAGAAGGGTGGGTTAAGTAGTTCTACTTGCTGCAAATGATTCCTCTACAAATAAATAAATAGGGCCTAATCTATCATTTGATTCTGTAAGCAATATATCATCGTAGTTCTGCCTCATGTTTCAATATTTCTTCGTTACCTCCACCCCTCCCTTTTCCGCCTCCCCTCAACATCCCCTCCCTGTTGTTTTTTATAATTTTTATTAAGTTAATGCACTTTATGTTATTTCCTCTAATTAAAATTTTGAATTCTTACAGATAGTTTTAATAGCTTCTGTGTGCACCGTAATAATTATTGTCTAGTAATAGGCACTAGAATTAGTTGATTACTGCAATACAGTTATGATGATGCATCCTCGTTTGGTTGATTAGTACACAGGTGTCATTTATTCTATTTTGGTTAATTAGGCCTACTACACGGTTGTAACATAACCTTTTTTGGTTGTTTATTATACAGTTTTAATGCATTCAACTGAGGTTGATTACTTCAAAGTTGTAACACATCCTTTATGATTGATTATTAAACAGAGTTGGTGACCTGGTGGTCTAGGGGTAAGGTGTCAGACTTCTATGCTGGCGGCCGGGGTTCAATCCTCGGTCCCGGCAAATATTTATCTGATTACCAAACCCTTCCTTCACCTCTGACAAGACATCTTGTGAATGTGGGGAATGCCAGGCCTCCACCGTGGTTCGGATTCCACGTTAAACTGTAGGTCCTTCATTTCATCTCACAATCACCCTACCATTACACATTAGCGTAAATGCGTATAACCCGAATGGGTAGTAAGACGCGGTGCTAATAATAATAATAATAATTAAACAGAGTTGTAACACATCTTTTAGGATTGATTATTAAACACAGTTGTGACACATCTTTTAGGATTGATTATTAAACACAGTTGTAACACAGGGTGGCTACAATACTTATTTTATAAAATTCCCTGACTTTCCCAGGTTTTCCAGGCAACATTTTTCAATTTTCGCTGACTACTTTTTTCCAGTTTTAATGGTGATTATGACTTTTTTTATTTATTATTGATCACATATTAAAAACAGTTTGTATCTACTAAACATAAACAGTTTTATTAGTTATTTTAAAAATTAAAATGTTATTTTATTTATGTATTATTAACTTTTTTTAGTGTTTAGTTGCGAAATTAATGTTATATTTTAGACATATTATTTAATTCCCTGACTTTTCCTTATTTTTAGTTAAATTCCCTGACATTTCCCTGTTTTCCCTGTCATCCAAAAATTCCCTGACTTTTCCAGGTTTTCCCTGTTTTCCCTGTCTGTAGCCACCATGTAACACATCTTTTAGGATTGATTATTAAACACAATTGTAACACATCCTTTTAGGATTGATTATTAAACACAGTTGTAACACATCTTTTAGGATTGATTATTAAACACAATTGTAACACATCTCTTAGGATTGATTATTAAACACAGTTGTAACACATCCTTTTAGGTTGATTACTACAGAGGTGTCATTCATCATATCTTTGTTGATTCTTAAAGTAATGCATCTTATTTGGATAATTATTTATTATGCAGTTCTCATTTATCCATTTAAGTTGATTTCCTACTGTACAGTAAAGGAAGTGGATCTTTAGTTGTAATATATGTATTTGGACATGTTCTGAGTCTTCAAATGAGACAATTGAATCAATGTGACCTCCCTTAAACATTTGATTTTTCTTTGGAAAGACAGGCAATATTTCACAACTTTAGAGAATTGGATATTTATTGTTTCTAATTACAGAAAAATCTCAGAAACTCAAGCTAATATGGAGTGAGATGGTGTTGTGTTATTGAAATGTCAAGTTTTACGAATGAACTTGCATTAGATGCATGTTTACTATACGTACAGTACAATATATTATGTGTTAATATAATAGTGTATACACATAAGTGTAATATACAGAAATGCAGTACAGTACTGTACATATAATATTGTATTGATTCGAATAACATGTTAGTGAGTTGTAAAACTAACAAACACAGCACTTGTAAAAATACCACAGCCCCTACACAAACTGAGAGGTTATACAGTTGAATGAACTTGGATTGCGATGACTGGCACCAACAACTGTGTGCATGTGCGCGTGTCGAGTTACACGGAATGTTGAGTTATCGAGTATTGAGTTTCTGAGACTCTACTGTACCTTAAATAAAGTGAAAAACTTATTTACTCGACCTAACCTGCTTCATTTTCAAAATCCTATCTTTAGAACCATCGAATGGCAAGGCTATGGCTATTGTTGCAATGTAGGTAGCCTATCCATAGTTTTGTAGGTATTTAATTTTTTTTTTTAAATAGTGAAAATGTGAAAGCAAATGCACACTTTTTATTACTGTATGAAGCACATGCTTGAGATTCATTGAAGGTAATCACACACATTAAATACTAGTTGGTTTGTTTTTATCAGCGTGTCTTACTACCCATTTTGGTTATCTGTTTATGTACTAATTTCGTTAATGGTATTAGGGATTAGGAAGGCTATATTTAGAGGAAGTGTACCCGCTTTTGCATAGAGGGAGAATGGAAAACTATATTGGAAAAATCACCCTCAATACACCCAACCGAGATTTGAACCTCGATCTCCTCGTCATCGGTAGTTTAGTACAACATGAGAATAGCGTGTTAGACCATACAGCAACCGAAGAGGGTTTAAATATTAGTAACAAAATAAATGCATGTTTACAGTGCCATTTCAGTACCAAATTCTTCTGATTTGTGGCAAAAAGTGACTAAAATTAAGTTTTTTTGTAAAACCCGACAAAATGACCAAAAATGAGAAAAGTGATTCATTTTTTGCTAATTTGCTGATTTTTATAAGTAAAAACTTTCACAACAAACAATTTGTGGATTTTTTCTAAACATTTTATATTAGTGAAATACAAAATTATGAAAATAATCGTTTATATTTTTCTTTATAGTAGCGGCATTGGTTGGTTGCCTTCTCTTACTAATGAAGGCAGTCGATGCTGTCATATGTGTGTATTTGTGCACAAGTGTCTTCAAAATAAAAATAAAAATTATTTTGAAAATAATATTTTGTATAATTTATAAAAAAAAATGTAATTTAGTATTTATGTTATAATTTTTAGGTGGAAGGTTACAAAATGATAAAAGTGTAGATAAGTTTGTAATTTAGTATTTCATTCCTTTAACATTCCTTGTTGACACAACCGTAAAACAAAAAACTTAGTTGTGTTATTAAATATTTTGTGTTCTTTCAATGCCAGTTACAAAAAAGCCAACTATATATAATAATTCTTAAGGCAGTAATTATTAGAAGCTTTTGATACTAGCTCATATGATTACAGTAACTAAATATTTTTATAAGGGTTGACATTCGTGACTTCCCAACTTGGTTTGCAATGTTTAGGTGCTACAAAAGGCTTTTTGTAAAGAAAGCGATGGAAGTGATATTGAGTTTAAACTGTACATAACCAAGTGGTTCTCAATATGTCAACAAAAATTAGGTTTATTTTGGGTTTCTTCTTTTAAGTAATATCTAAAGAAAAAAAAAATCAACTCTGCCATTATTTTAAAAAAAATTGTTCTTTTGTGTTATTACCACTTAGAAGAGCAATCTGTTATCTATAAATAACACAACACTTCCAATATAGTTTGTTAACTGTTCAATCTGAATAAGACCATCATAAAATCAATTATGTTTAGACATTGTATTGAGTTTTTGAACACTAGAGATATTTTTTAAAGAAATCCTGATATCTCCTTGCATCCTAGATCAAAAAGTTATCACAAACAAAAATCCCAAAACCAAATTCTGCATCAAAGTGCTTGTCTGGGTTATCTTTGTTTAGTTACATTCATGAAGAGTTAAGGTGAGGAAGATAACATTTTGAATAAATGTACCTGTGTTTTTATGAAGGTAGAGTGGGAAAACATTTTGGAAACGCACACTCAACCTGGACTTGAACCTTAACCTTCTTGTTACAAGCATGACATTAAGTCAGTGTTGGGGTTTTTGAATAGATGAATATATGTACCTGTGTTTGTATGAAGGTAGAGTGGGAAAACATTTAGGAAACTCTCTCTCAACCTGGACTTGAACCTTAACCTTCTTGATACAAGCATGACATTAAGTCAGTGTTGGGGTTTTTTAATAAATAAACCCAAAAGGTTGTGTTCTTTACACGAATGCTAAGATAAGAGCAACGATCCGTTAAAGTCTAAGTCACCAGCTTCGGTGCACTCATAAAGCACACTCGCAAGGCTTGCTGTGTGTTTTCTGATTAAACAAAGTACAGTAGCCCCATGGCTTCTTTGGTGCTGACTGACAGCTCACAGCTAAAAGCTTTGAAAAGTTACCAGACCAAATTATGTATCCCTACACTGAACCATATGATTTGCAAAAACATGTGTTTAGCAGCTGTCACTTTTGACGGTCAAAATTTTGGTATATACCTAAGTGTTGACTGTCAGAAGTCAGCTGTGAGCTGTCAGCACCAAATAAGCCACGGGGATACTGTATGTCTCCAATAAAATGTCAGCAACAAATTTCAACCAATATGACTCTCCGATAGTCATATTAAGGTTTACAAACTCAAATTAAATAGAAACAAATTGATATATATGAAAAGATATTAAATTACTCTTGTTAAATAATTTAAAATAAAATACCTTTCAATAGCCTATATAATTTCACGAACCTTTAAGCTTGACCAAATAACTAATTAGATAGGGAGGGGGCCTACTTTAGTTGAATACAGTAGTGCACCTATGTTTGTTTTTGATTAGCTGAACATAAGACAGCAAAATTACATAAGCGCAAGAGATGAGCAATGTTCATCTCCTTCAGACAAGTTATTATTATTATTATTATTATTAGCACCGCGTCTTACTACCCGTTCGGGTTATACGCACTTACGCTAATGTGTAATGGTAGGGTGATTGTGAGATGAAATGAAGGACCTACAGTTTAACGTGGAATCCGAACCACGGTGGAGGCCTGGCATTCCCCACATTCACAAGATGTCTTGTCAGAGGTGAAGGAAGGGTTTGGTAATCAGATAAATCTGTGCCGGGACCGAGGATTGAACCCCGGCCACCAGCACAGAAGTCTGACACCTTACCCCTAGACCACCAGGTCACCCTTCAGACAAGTTCAATATGTGATTGCGCTTGTATGTGCTACTGTATACAGATAATATAGCAGGTGCGACTGGTTGTAGATTACGCCTAGAGGGTTTAAGTAGCAATATGGGCTTGCCCAACCCAAAATTGAATTCAAAAAATAAAAATTTTCTCCCCTTACCTCACCACATTTGTTGCAGTATTTTTGTTTGTTCACACCTCCTCTCGGGCAAATATCTAGAAACAAATCAAATCAAAATAATGATAAATACAAAATAAAAGGTTTTTTTAACTATGTAGGTATATGTTATACACAAAGGCTATTTAATGAATTTTCTAAGTAGGCCTAGTAGGGATTGTGAAGCAGTCTTAGAAATGCACCTGCAATAGTGTGAAGAATTTATTGGAAATTTCAACCTGACCCAGATTTGAACCTTGACCTCTTGGTCGTCAGTAACATAGTAGACGATGTGGGTGTGACACCTAACTTAAATTGTGTTACTATCAGTGAGGGTACTATGCGAGTGATATAATGTATAAGAATTTATCAACCAAACAAGTAATGACTTTATTTTCAATCAACACTTCTCAATGTATGTTCTTTGGAGCGCTGGACTTCAAGAGATATTAGAATCTTTATGAGGCTGGATTTTTTTTTCACACGCTTCAACCAGACACCAAATATTGCAACAGAATGAGGGCGGACGCAGACATTCCTATACCGGCACAGCCCTCCTATATTATTTAGGATCATTCCACAATAAAAATTATATCGCACAATTTCAACAAGTGTATAACTTTAATTGATACTGTAAATAGTCTACCTAAAATAGCACCAATAAAATATTAACATTTTAACAATTTTATATGTAGAAAAAAATAATGTATGTATTTTCTAAAAGTTTCTTCTAATAAATCATATCGGTTAAGTTATAATAATCGACTTTTTTTATTAACATTGGTCTAATTTAGCATGATAGATCTCCCAGGTTCTTGAACTGTTCTATATTTTCCAATTCTTGGCTCCCAACTTGTGATTTTAAGCAACGCTTCAATTTTTTAAATCGTCATCACTTTTGCATTTTTTAATGTTGATCACCATGCAATATTATCTTCTCCCTATCTTCACCAGCTGGCCCATCATTTCCTGCAACTCTTATTTATTTTTAGCCAGCAATGCCAGATCATCTGCATATTTTATTGTGTTGATAACACGTCCTGTCCTGAAATTCCCCGTCCTTCCAGGGCTTCCCTGAGCAGCAACTCTCCATACAAGTTGAACAGACTGGGTGACAAACAGCATCCCTGCCTCATCCCTCTTCCTATCTTTACGTTGTTTATCTCACCATCATTTAGCCTCACCTTCACTCGCTATCCCAAGTACAAGTTTTTGCAATCGACTTTCCCCCCCCCCCCCCCCCCCCCCCCCCCCCCCCCCCCCCCCTTCGTTCCTCCTCCTTGTTAATATCTATTTTGGACCTTGCTTCGCCCGCAGGGGTTTTTCCCTCGCGCCCGCGNCCCCCCCCAGCTCATCACAATCTTTAATGTTTTAATAAAATATAGAAAGAAATCTTAGTTCTGACTCACCTAATATTTACTTTAATTATATATGGCCCAATTATAATTCTGAATACATAATTATTATAAAATATGCTCAAAATTGTTTTCTGAAAAGTCAAAAAACTATAACAGCTGTATGGATTGTTTTTAAATAATGACTAATATATTTGAGAATAGTTAATGTCACCATAATGTATAGTGACAGTTGTTACATTATGTAATATTTTATTTTCTATTACTCAAAAATCATATTATATAGGCACTAAGTATGCAACTTTTTCATTACATAATCAAACTTTGCTGTCAAAACGATCTACAGGTTTCTGTATGTACACACGAGTGTGAAATAAGGTCAAAGTTATTAAATTAAAAGGGGGCGGTACTCAAATGTTATTTCAAATAAAATTAATTACAGAATAAAAACTATTAACATACGAATATTTTTAGCACATAGTTAAAATAAGTACAGAAATTAGCCAATTATTTTAAAGTATGAAATAAGAATTTTCTGACTCTTCTTGAAAATTATTTTGTTAATAATTGGAAAATAATAAAAAAAACATTACCTTTAAATTAATTAAACCCAAGCTATTGTTCAGCTTGGAATGAAAGCCAATTGTTTATAATTAATTTTTTCAAAATCATGTTTTACAAATCATTTTTTGCATGACATAAGAAACGAAACGATCATTAAAATATCTGATCATTACTCACTCCATAGATAAACTCACTTTAAGACCAGAGATGAGAGGTAGCAAATATTAATAATATGGGAAATATATACTGTACAAGGATTTAAGTGCTCTGGGTGGTAGGAAATGACAGCCTTCTATAGAAAGAAAATTAATATATAGATAGATCATATATTTTAATCTTTAAAAGAGTTACACATTAAACATTTTGTAAATAGCTAAATTATACGTGCTATGGTTTAAAAAAAAATGTCATACTATAAATATTTATTTTAATTTTCAAAACGTCTGCAATTTTACATGCATTTTTTGAGCAAATCAACCAATCAAAAATGTCATAGAGTACAAAAAGCAGAATCCAGTGCAGTTGGATAGAACCGATTAAATATGAAGAATTTCTAAGAATAGTAGGAGAATAATGGCAACCTTGGCGACAGCTGTTTCAAATAAGGGACACATTTGAGCCCAGTTATGAGACATCCAGGTATTCTTAAAAACTATAATAGACGGGACTATCGATGGAACGAATTCTAGGAGTCGACCAAAAGAAATATTCATAAAACAAGTGATGCAAGACGCTGGCCGTAAAAACTATCGTGAAATAAAAGAGAAATGAGGAACGGAATGATGGCTGACTGCCATCAACCAACCAAGGTTGAGGACCAAAGAAGAAGAATTGAATAGTGTACAATGCATAAAGTTGGTGTAACTTTAACTTCTATACTCTATGCGTAGAATGTAGTATAAAATAATAACCATTGAATTTGAGATGTATCAGCCAATGAGAATGCGAGGAGATGCTGTAGCCAACTAAACGCTAGCATACAAACGAACAAAAATTATCTTCTGTGTTCGAGTTTGAAATGCCTTGTATAGTGATACATGTTTTGGTAGTTAACTAATTATCTTTGTTTTAGTGCCAATGACTACGGCTGTACCTATAGATTATGAAATAAAATAGAGGCAAAATATTGCATTTTTTTTATTATGTTATTGAGACGTTTGGTCTACCATAATATATTGTATATATTATTATGATTTAAAATAAAGATGAAATATTATATTTTTATTATTTTACTGAGAAGTGTGTATATTATAATATCCTTGACAATAATAAAAATCAAAATTAAATCTTATTTAATCGTACAAACAAAACCTAAAATAGGTTAAAATTATGTTTCAAAATATGTAATCAATACGAGTGAAACCTTATATAATATGGAATATTTTATTATCCAGTGCAAAGACGTTAGGTTATTGTCCATTAATAAAAGGCAATCGATTTAGTTAGGTAAGACTTTAAACCCTAGGTTTAATTATAAACCATTGTCTTTTTCTTGTGAACTGTGCACTATACGCTATTTATGCTAATATATATATATATATATATGTATATACACACACCCAGCATAAAAACGAACCTGGCTGGCTGGATTTCAAATTCTGCACTAATCAGTGTGTCTTACCAAATCGCAAAAACAAAGCCTTCTAGCCCAATACTTATATAACACAAATAATTAGCTGAAACTAATATACTAAATTAATCTAAAATAATAAGTATTATAACATCAATGAGAATTAATACTTTGTTTGCACAACCAAAATAAAAAAAAATCTTTTCTCTACGTTTGAATGGCTTTAGATTATATTACTCTACTTCATATTACATCTACGTCCTAAAGAGCTATAACTAAATGACGTTGAAAATTATATTATCTTGGTAAGGACTGCAAGAGTCATCCATAAATACCAGTCTGAGGCGTATGAACAATGACTTCAGCTCGGCTCTGCTCTTGACAGCCGTGGACATCGCTGCAGCAGCTAGCATGTCTAAGGTACTGTGGTGCATTGAGCACCGGGAAACTACTGCACTATTGTCCGAAAAAAAAGTCCTCAACGGCAGACCATAATGTTTAATTCGACGGCTAGAGTGGTGGATGAAACCTACAGCAGATCTGATCTCTCCAACTGTCGTAGACTATTATGCCGGGGGATACAGATTCCTATATCTGTCAAGAGTCGTGGGGCTGGCAACCATGCAACAACTGTCACTCCGTTAAATATCATGCACGTGCTTTTCCAAATGGGACGCTTATCACCAGTTAGTTCTGCGAGAGAGCTTAGGATTCTCGTATTGGTCTTCACAGTCATATAAGAACTAACATTTGACATCCATAAAAAGATATCATCTTCATTCATGAGTCACCCCATATCCTTATTTTTTTAATAGTAAGCCTATCTGTATTTTGTTTGTGACAGTCCATGTAAACCCTGATTTTAATACGAAGCCAACCTATGAGCCCCGACATTGATTTAAAGATAATACAATTTGGCATTATATAAATGTGTCTTATTTTATTTATCAATTATTAAGTTCATCTAAAAAGTTTTCAAACACTCCCAATAATTCTTTCTTATTGCTTAATGTTTCAAAAATGAGGTGGCCCAATGGCTAGATTGCTTAATGTGTAATTTAACATTATATTTATATTTTGTAATATTTTCTCTCCACCCTTATACCAATATAAGTTTCCAGTTTTTAACTAATGAGACTCCATATGAAAATCGTACTGTAGATATCCTTGTCAGATACATAGTCCCTTAGAACTTATGTTAATTTAATTTAAAATTATCATGATATGCATTTTACATTATATCAGATCGTATAATTTTTTTTATTACGTTGTGTGAAAATAATAAATGTAGAGCTACAAATGTTAATAATATTATTTATATTTAAAATAAATATTAAATATTAATGAAAATTGGTTGCAAGATTATCAAAGAGATCGGTTGTGTCCGTATCAAAATATCAATAATTGAAAATTCTCTGCGACCACGAATCAAATTCAGTCAATTATTTATCTAGCCACCGGATAACCCACCCCTCGGGTTCCTTAAACTGCTTCATCCAGCGAAGGGAGTTGTGGTATGTGCGTACTTTAAACTTTTTGCCGTATAAATAACTCTGGAAATTATGAGTTGCATGCACCAAAGCCAACATCTCTCTTCTGGTTACACAATAGTGACGTTCAGCCTTTGTTGGCGCTCGACTAAGGTAGGATACTACGAGTTCTTCTCCCTCCTGTACTTGACTTAAAACAGCTGAGATGCCTGTCCCACTGGCATCTGTATCCTAGATAAACTCAGTGTCCATCCTAGAATAGGCAAAAATTGGAGCAGACGTGAAAAATGGTTTCAGCTGTTTAAAGGCATATTCACACTGTTCACTACATTTAAACTTCTCTCCTTAGGTGTCAGCTGATACAGTGGTGCCACAAAGTTTGAATATCCCTTTACATAACGTCTGTAGTATGAATACAAACCCAAAAATGCCCTGAGTTCAGTGACATCACTAGGTACGGGGTAGTCCACCATTGCACGATTTTTTTTCCTGATCGGTGGCCACACCTTCTTTTTAAATAACGCGTCCCAGAAATTTCACAGTTATTCGAAATAGAATACATTTCAATGGTTTCACTTTTAGGTCAGCTTTCCGTAATCTCTTGAACACCTCACTGAGCCTACTGACGCGCTCCTCAAAGGTTCACCCAATCATGATGACATAATCTAAGTACACCAATGCCGTATCCCACCGTAGGGCAAATAGAATTAGATTCATAAATCTTTGGTACGTGATTGGGCCATTATAAACTCAAAAAGGAAGCCCCTTCAACTCCCACAGTCCATCTCCTGTCTTAAATACGGTCTTACACAATTTTAAAACAAAGGCTAAACATTTCCTGGAGCAGCACCCCCACTAATTTTAACTACGAGCCGCCACTGACCATAACCCCCTATCTGCCGAAGGCTGGGAAAATTTCTAGATATGAAACACCTCTGAAAGCTATCTAAAGTGCATTTTTATCGCACCATAGCCTCCTAAATGCCGAAGGCCGGGAAAATTTCTAAATAATAATCACATCTAGAAGCTATTTGAAATGTCGTTTATGGCACCATAACCCCCTAACTTCTGAAGGGACACATCTAGAAGCTATCTGGAGTGTTTTATGGCAACATAGCTCCCTAACTGCTGAAGGCTAGAAAACTTCTAAATATTAGACACCTCTAGAATCTCCCTGAAGTGCTTTTTATGGTAACACAGCCTCCTAGTTTGTATTTGTATCTTAAATTTTACAATGCTTAAACCATAAATGAATACATTTTGTTCATAAAATTTCGGGGGTGGTTTGAGCCCCCCACCCCCCTCAAGCCCCCGGCAACAGCTGTTTTTATTTGTTCATACTGGATTTTTATAGCTACAAGGCTTTTTCAGTGCAACTTGAATTATTATTTATTTAAGTCTATCTGCATCTGAGATAAATATCTAATTGAGATTAAATATATTTATTTAGATTTTCAGATATTGTTCAAAACGCGTATTTTAGATTAAAATATTTAACTGATTTTATTACAGCGGTTTCCAACATTTTGTAGTTTATGACAACGTTTCTCTCTGCGGCCATCGCAACCCTTTGATAACTTAAAAACGTTCAAATCATAGTTTTTTTTAAGTTTTTTCACTGTGTATCATTCCCAGACTATCTACAGTTGGCTATATCAGTGGGATAGGTAATAATTATAGGAGATGTACACTTATTAGCTTGGAGGGATATTAGGATAAACTACTCCTGGCCAGAATTAAAAGCCTTACTTCACCTTCACCAACAAACTAAACCAAAAGAGCGTAACATTAAACCCGCATGTCCACTAATGCTTGTTTTAATTATTATAAATTGATTATAGTAATGATTATATGCGACTTATACGTAGTAAAATAGAATCAACAAGCCCGCGGTTGGGGGATGATTTTATATTATGCTAGCAGCGTTACAAGGCTGCCACAGTAAACAAGTCAGCCAGAAGCTATCAGAATGGAATAGCCAAAAGGAACCTAAGCAGTAACTAGGTCGTTTTTAGCACTTTGACAACTTACGTTTCTATAAGAATTTCTCATCTTCTTATTATCATTAAAATTCTTGAAAAAGTAAATATAAATCTTAAGCCGATATATTGTGACCCGACCCAAAACACGCTCAGTACCCCAAGTTGGAAAAGACTGCTTTATTATAACAGTTGGAAGCAATATTTAATTAGTAAGCTCCATGAAAAATAGAACTCGCTCGTCACACTATCAAAAAATTAACAATTTGGCCAGGTTTATTTAAAAAAATTTCAACTATAAAATAAAGCAATAAAAAAATTGAATGTATTGATACATATACAGTATTTTGATACCTTACTACCAATGTCCTCATGGAAGTTGCCCCAAAATGTTAATACTGGTACGTCAATAAACTATTCAAAACCTATTGTAATTTAGCGCGTGAGGGTGAAATCGCTTCCCCTGACAATTTATTAAATAGCGTATGGCAAATTCCAAATCATCACGCTAAACAACATGATTATACGAAATTTCATGTAAATCGAACTCTAAATAATGGATTTAAAAATGTATCCCAAATTTAAAAATGTTAAAGTATGAAAAAAAAAATGTTTTTTTGTTTAATGTAATCTACTTAATCAAATGAAAAATTATAATGGTTGTAACAATGTAACGCAGCCCTATTACTCCTCTTATTTCATTGTTACTTTGAGCCTATTTAAATTAATTTCATGAAAGCCTATTTTAATAAACAATAAATTAAGATACATCAGTTCAATTCAAACTAGTATAGATACTTGCTAGAAAAATGAGTTTTTATTTCAAAAGTTAAACATTAACACTAACCTCAATGTCTTCATTTCATCAATCAGAGCTTTTGATAAGTAAACAATAAAATGTCTCGTAACATTCAATATATTTTTGCCTTCAAAATTTAATAAAGCTCTAATTAAGGCATTTGCTGTACAAAATATGATAATTTGAATCATAAAACTGTGACAGTCTAGCAGCCACGAAAGTCACAACTAAAAGAATGCCTGGCCTCCACCGTGGTTCGGATTCCACGTTAAATGTAGGTCCTTCATTTCATCTCACAATCACCCTACCATTACACATTAGCGTAAGTGCGTATTAGTGCGTATAACCCGAATGGGTAGTAAGACGCGGTGATAATAATAATAATAATAATAATAATAATAATAATAATAATAATAATAATAACACAACTAAAAACACTAAACCATAAATAAAACATTGGCTGACAATGTTGCCACTTCAAGCATTGCTGGCTGAGTGAATTTTTGCTACTGGGCAGCTCATGTTCCCTTATGACTCGTTTCCATACCGCATTTGGCATACACTTACCGGCAGTTGTCTATGACTACTGACTACGGCTCTACTAGAATACTTGATTAACTAAGCTTTTTACAATTTACTACAGAAGGAATCTCCTTTCACTGTTTGGTGATTTTTGAAGTTGAGGTTTTTTTGTTTTTTTTTGTGGAGTAAGGATCAACATTTGGAAAATTTTAAATTTGTCTGTACAAATCCGTGGCTAAGGACTTTCATAATAGAAAGTAATGGGGTACAGAATAATCCTAGAATTACCCAACTCCAGATCTCAAATTTCACAAAATTCCCTACTTTCAAGCTTTTAACCAACATTGGAGGTAGGGAGGGACATGCCCCTGAACCCCCCAAGACCCCAGCGCGACGACCCTGAAAGTACCCCATAAGCTATTGATTTCATAAAAATATATTTCAAATGAAGGAGTTATATATTAATAATTCTACCTTTTTACAATGATAAAACCCGCCTCGGTGGCGTAGTTGGCTAACGTGCTTGTCGTGTTGAGCTCGACTGCTGAGGAGGGGGAGATCACGGTTCGAATCTCGGTCGGGTGAACTGGGGGTGGTTTTTCCTAAATGGTTTTCCACTCTCACTCCACGCAAATGCGGGTTCACTTCCTCTAATACAACCATTCCGATTCCTAATCTATTAGCGTAATTAGTACTTAAAATCGTATAACCCGAACTGGTAGTAAGACGCGGTGCTAATTATTATTATTACAATGATAAATTATTTCGTATATCAAATATTTGTGAAGATGTGATCAAAATTGGATATTTCAAATTAATTTTCATGGAAAGCTCAAAGTTACCATTTTGTTTGTAATGTTAAAAAGTCTCCTGATACAAATTTTAATTAAAATCGTCAAAGCGAATTTTGAGAAAATCAATTTTTTCTATTTTAGCACTTCAGTAATTTACCCTTAATGTTAGAGTTGGATATCTAATTTTAAAAAAATCCTTGAGTGAACCTTATGAAAAGCATAGATACCAAGTCTGAACCCGATTGGTAAAATGGTTTCGGTTTTTATAGTTTTGTTCCCAGGACCTTAGGGTTGGTTACACCATTAAATGTGTGTGTGTGTGTGTGTAT
>CABFVZ010002488.1:0-14849 GCA_902151445.1 Timema monikensis | reverse complement strand
TTTTTTTTTTTTTACTAAATGGTTTTCCACTCTACCTCCACGCAAATGCGAGTTCATTTCCTCTAAATTCAAACTTTCCAATTCCTAACCTATTAGTGTGATTAGTACTTAAGCGTACAGCTTGAACGGGTAGTAAGACGTGGTGTTAAGTATAAGTATACATTAACTTGGGAAATCATATCTTGAGCTGCTGTGACGTCACAGGTAGGTAACGTCCTTAAGACTGTCAACTGTGATTTGTGATCCATCCTGAAGCTTAGTTATCTCAGTCTGTAATTTCAATGCTGGTGGATTTTAGAATCACGGCTTTGAATCCTAGCATGGTCAAAAAATTATACACAGTAATTGTGAAATTGTGCTCACTTCCTTGACATCTAGGGTTTGGTTGTTGTCTTTGTCCTGAGATGCTTGTGAATAAATCGCTGATAAGCTGAAAACTGGCAGTAAAGCTTACTAACAAACACACCTGCTTCGGTGGCCGCATGGTCTAAGGCGTCACTTTCGCAATAAATAGGCCTGCTGGAGGGGTATGTCTTTTCCTAAATGGTCTTTCCACTATCCTTCCACGCAAATGTGGGTACACTTCCTTAAAAACTCAACCTTCCTCATCCCGAACTCATCATCGTAATTAGTATATATGGGTATAACCTGAACAGCGAACAGGTATAGTAAGACGCGGTGCTAAAAAATATTAAAACAACAAACACAATTATTATAATTATTTTTTAAATAAAAAAATTATTATAAATTAATGCAAATATAACTTATTCTACTATACTCGGTGACAACCTTTGAAATTACATGTCTTAAGGAGGAAACAGTATTATCTCACTTCCTTGGATATATACTCGGTGACAACATCTAAGGAATCTACATGTCTTAAGGAGGAAACAGTATCCTGTCACTCCTTTGGATATATACTAGGGGACAACCTTTAAGGGAAGGGCCTAAGAGGTTAGGGGCTAGCGCAAGAAAATACTACCAATGTCGACAGTTTAATCTTCAAGGATTCACCGTACTTTAAGAAAAACCTATTCATTCACAGGCTGATGGCAAAAGATGTCAGCCACAGCCAGCATTAGCCTTCATTTGTCTTGCAGGATGTAACTGAGGGGAGAAAGATTTTTTTTTTTCCTTTATCATTGGCGACCTTAGGGGTGGGGTAACCTTGGTGCCAATTCATTTCATAACTATATGATATGTACAAATTTCTATCTTATTTTATGAGAGTATTTTATTTTTTAGTTTGATTAAACATCCCTTTTCTACCTGCCTCTCTCCATCTCCACCCACAACCACTGAAGTAAGTGTGGGTTCACCAATGTCCTGTAAAGGATATAAAGTACGTTTTACACGGATGTTTATTATAAGCTACCTTAACTACCTGTTCTTCGCACTAGATTAAGGTAACCATTTCTTACTCATGCCAATTCGGAACAAAAATTATTAAAACGTGATTTTATTGTGCATAGATGGATGACCTGTTGGTCTAGGGGTGAGGTGTCAGACCTCTTTGTTGAGGGTCCGTGGTTCAATCCTAGGTCCTAGCTCAGATTTATCTGATTACCAAACCCTTCCTTCATCTCTGACAAGACGTGTATTAATCACAACTTGTGAATGTGTGGAATGCCAGGCCTCCACCGTGGTTTGGATTCCACGTTAAACTGTAGGTCCTCCATTTCATCTCACAATCACCCATTAGCGTGTGTATAACCCCAACGCGTATTAAGATTCAGTGTTAATAATAATAATAATAATAATAATAATAATAATATTGTGCATACAAATTATCACAATAAATATTCACAGTAAGTAATCAAATAACCAAAGAAGAAACTACGAAATCAGTACTATCAATCATACAGATACAGTATAAAATATCAGCATAAATAATTCTTATTTGAGGAACAAAAAAAGTTATATAAAAACACCATATTTTAACTAGTCCTATATTTTCTAAATGAATTTTTTTTTTAATCGTCACTGCTTTCAATTTTGTTTTTGCACTCTTCACAAAAGTTCACTCAATTGATTACATCTGGTTATAATACTCATTGCTTTTAATGGTTTAACGCTCAGTTGTGTTTTTATGCGCTCCACAAATTATTAAATATGGAAAACATTCTTTCTGCGGCTGCATCTGTCCCTGGAATGCTTCCCGCTAACTTCTCGCGGGCAGACCCGAATTGCGCCAGTTATTAAGGGATTAAAAACTGTTTACTAATCCCGGACCCGAATTGCGCCAATTCAAGTTCAGGTAGTCGGTGAGGGAGGTGGGGGGGATGATACAAACAAAGACCATCGCAAACAAGCTCTCGCCCCGTCCTGTCTTTCCTACCCTTAGTAAAGGAATGTAAAAACGCCCTAAGTGCCCCCAACAAGACTTGTAACAGTAGTATTGACATCCGTCTGTACAATACTTATTAATTGTCTCGACAACAGTGACTGTTCCGGTGTATTTTTTTAATATTTTTTTTTCGGGTTTTGTGTAAACTGTGATAATATTAGCGAGAATTATTGATATGGAAAGGATTTATAGTGAAAAAGGGAAAGTTCTGATTGTCTATTATAATTATACGTATCGACAGGTGAATCAATTAAAGTTGACGAGGGAAGAGAGGTGGAGATGCACTAAAAAGGACTGCAAGGCTAAAATATTTACTCTTGATGGTGGAAACATTTTCTCGCGGACTGAAAACGAACACAACCACGAACCACTACTAGATCAAGAGTTGAACAGAAGATCCATTAGCAACGCAGTTAAGAGGAAAGCTGATGAGATTGAAGTAAGGCCTTCAAAGTTAATCCACACAGAGGTACAGACACAGAAAAAAACTATAAAAACATTGACCCGCAAGGACATTAAATGTATCAGGAATAACATCAACTACACTAAACTAAAAACACTGCCAAAGTTGCCTAAATTTTCCGAAGAAATTCAATTTGCCATAGATTCAATTGAAATAAAAACTATTCAAGACGAAAACTTTTTGTTGAGAAACGAAAAAGAGAAGGGGATCGTGACATTTTCTTGTGACTCGAATCTTGAGTATTTGTGCCAGAATGAAATTGTGTTAATGGATGGAACCTTTGAATACGCACCGAAACATTTTCTTCAGCTTTTTACTGTACATGGGTATTTCGAAGTGTCATACATACCTCTAGTCTTTTGCCTACTTAAAAACAAGAAAAAGCAGAGCTACATTGACGCTATGAGAATCCTAAAGGAGGAGTGCGAGAAGAGACAACTTCACCTCCAACCTTTATACATTGTGATTGATTTCGAGCAAGCGATTCACGAGTGCATCGTGTCGACTTTTCCACAAACCAGGATAGTAGGCTGTCGATTTCATTTAGCGCAAGCATGGTAAGCAAAACAATTTTATTTTACAACTTTACATAAATAATGTTATATAGTTTGTGACTTGATTATTATATTTTTCACTCTTGAAGATTTTTTAGAACTGCGTTTTACTACCTGTTCGAGTTATAGGCCTCCTTATGTACTAATTATGCTAATAGGCTTTGGTATGAGATAGGTAGAATGCAGAGAAAGTGAATCCGAATTTGCATGTAGTGAGAGTGGAAAATCATTTAGGAAAAACCACCTTCAGTTCACTCGACCAGGATTCGATCCCCAACCTCCCAATCATCGGCTTGAATTTTTTTTATTCAAAGTGTATATCTGGAGAGTTTTTTCTAAATGATGAATAGAACTGTATAATCGATCTTCAGAAAATAATTGAACTATGGGCAGTTTACTAATGATTAATTTGAAAATAATTTAAAATTTCTCAAAAATATCTTTAACAATTTTGATTTAAACATAGGCTACATTTTGGGTGTATTTAAGATGAGAATTAATACTGTTTATTTGGTTTAGGGGGCAAAGTTCTTTTAAGGGTAGTAGATGACTAGTTTTCAAAAACTCAAAATATTTTGAAAATATTTTTAACGATTTTTTTAAAATCAGCGTGCATTTATAATGAATAATAACATTGTGAGGGGCCTACTTAGTTTTGGGTAAAACAAACTATTTCAAGGATAGTTTTTTACCCCCTCGGGTGGCCGGACGGTCTAAGGCGCAACTCTCGCACTAGACTGGCCCTCGAGACCGGGGAGGTTGGGGTTCGAACCCAGCCGGGTGCACTGAGGTGGTTTGATCCTAAATGGTTTCCCCACTTTCTCTCCACGCAAATGCGGATGCACTTCCTATAAATTCAACCTTCCCAATCCCTAACCCATTAGAGTAATTAGTACACAGGCTATAGCCCGAACGGGCAGTAAGACGTGGTGCTAAAAAAAAGGATAGTTTTTGGTGACTAGTTTTCAAAAACCATTAGCAACTTGTGCGCTTAGTAAAATAAAACAAACATATGGTAAACAAATTTAAAACACTCAAATTAAAAATATTAGCCAAATAAAATGATTTATTATTTGGTTTTAACACAGAGATCCATATAAGTGTAATTATCAAATCGTCGAATAATATTGTCTCAGCTGACCCATTAATTAAAAAGTGAATATACGCTATGATAAAGTATCTGCGATTCTGTCGTAAGCCTACTTTTTATTTGTTATTCTTGGCCATTTTAAACATATGCCAGCCAAAAAAAGTGAAATGTTTTCCTGTCTGTGTGGGTGTCATCACATTTTTGTACATATGATTACGGCCACATTTTTTTAGCTACGGTCACTGATATGCTATTTTGTAAAATATATTTATGATCTGTATTAAATCAGACTATGATTCAAAGAATGCTACGTTCCTCTTTTCCTTCCTGCTTCCTTTTAATATTTTTATCATTAACATCCACTATGATTCCTTTTAGGTGGAGAAAGATTCAAAAGCTCGGTTTGGCTGCCACGTACAAAGACGAAAACTCGGATGGAGGGAAATGGCTCCACTACTGTTTTGGGCTCACTTACTTGAGGCCCGAAGAAGTAGAAGACGCTTTCTGCGATCTGATCAGCATCCAGCCAGCTGATACAAAACTGACGAGCTTCGCAGATTACCTAACTGAAACATATATAGATGAGATGGAGCAAGCGACATTCCCGCCGCGCATTTGGGCAGCTGACTCATCGGACTTATGGAGGACAACAAATGCGTGCGAGAGCTTCCATTCTAGATTTAATTCATCATGTGCTTCTCCACACCCAAACATTTTTGTCTTCGTACAAAATTTAAAATCGGTCCAAACTGACACGTACATTCGAATCAACAGTGTAAGAGAAGGTAATGTGCAAAAGACAGATAATAAGTCTAAGTTGAAACAATCATTCATTGAAAAAAAAATTAAACAGTTTAGGAATGGAGAAATAGACAGATTAAGCTTAGTGAAGTGTGTGTCCTTCCAAAACTCCTTTGTATGACTTGTTTATATTATGTTTGTTATACTATTATTTAGCATACATATAGCTATTATTGACAATGTTTTAAAAACGAAAATTTCACTTTGATATAATATTGTTTGATTTATATTTTTTGACTTGTGTCCTTCTTACTGCCAGACATAGCATTAATATTTGTTTATGTTCAGAGTTGGCGCAATTCGGGTCCTGTCTTGGGAAGGGGGGTATTGGCGCAATTCGGGTCCGGTGGGGGGGGGCACTTTTAAGCTCTTGGCGCAATTCGGGTCCGAGCTAAGAGAATTGGCGCAATTCGGGCGAGCCCCTTCTCGCTATTGCCTTTGTTCAATGAGTGAACTAAACAAGACGACATTTTTTTTCTATCGTATCCAGACTTTAGATTATTATTATTATTATTATTATTTACCACCGCGTCATACTACCCGTTCGGGTTATACGCTTTAAGTACTAATTCCGCTAATGGATTAGGAATTGGGAAGGTTTAATTAAAGGACGTGAACCCGCATTTGCGTGGAGGGAGAGTGGAAAACCATTTAGAGAAAACTACCCTCAGTTCATCCGACCGAGATTCGAACCTCGATCTCCCCGTCCTCAGCAGTCGAGCTCAACACGACAAAGTGCGTTAGCCAACTACGCCACCGAGGCGGGTCTGACTTTAGAGTTCTAATATAGTGTATCAAAGCGCGCGATAAACCTGACACGCGTTAACAAAACAGTTTATTAAAATCAAATCTAGTATATTCAAAACCAGACGATTTTCAAATTCCGGGACATTTACAAATGCAGGACAGTGTGCTAAAGTTCAGAACTATCCTGACGAATGGTCACCCTACACTAAATGTGTTTTATAATACGCATCGTTGGTCCAATGAGAATCCAATAAGTATAAACTGAGGAAAATACCGTAAAGTAATGTTTTGTTAACCCATCATGAAATAAAATGTCGGACTTGAATTTTAAATTAGCCTCTTCCTACACCTCTGACAAGACATCTTGTGAATGTGTGGAATGCCTGGCCACCACCGTGGTTCGGATTCCACGTTAAACTGTAGGTCCTTCATTTCATCTCACAATCACCCTACCATTACACATTAGCGTAAATGCGTATAACCCGAACGGGTAGTAAGACGCGGTGCTAATAATAATACTAATAAACTAGACATCCGAAATGTGTCCATGCGAAGATGCAGAACAATCGGTTTAGTGGCTCTCGCGTGAAAAAAGTAACAGACCTGTGCCCGGGACAGCGAGTGAAAATGAAGCTGAATGTTGGAGAGACCAACAGCGTGGTTGAGGAGTGAGTTAAGGATGTTGTTTGTCACCCATTCTGTTCAACTTGAATGGAGAGTGGCTGGTTAGAGAAGCCCTGGAGTGATGTGGAAATTTCAGGATAGGAGGACGTGACATCAGGGGCGTCGCACCAATGTTGTTTATAAGTTTGAAAGTTGGAAATTTTGTGAGATTTGAGATCTGGAGTTGGGAAATTCTAGGCTTATTCTGTACCCCATTATTTTCTATTATGAAAGGACCCCTAACCCCAGACTTGTACAGAAAAATTTAAAATTTCCCAACCGTTGATTCAAACTCTACAAAAAAAAGCCCGACTTCAAAAATCATCAAACATTGAAAGGAGATTCCTTCTGTAGTAAATTGTAGAAAGCTTGGTTAATCAAGTATTCAAGTAGCGCCGTTGTCAATAGGCAGAGATAACGGCCGGTGAATGTATGCCGATTGCGGTATGGAAACGAGTCATAAGGGAACATGAGCTGCCCAGTAGCAAAAATTCACTCAGCCAGCAATGCTTGAAGTGGCAGCATTGTCAGACAATGTTTTGCTTATGGTTTAGTGTTTTTAGTTGTGCCTTTTGTGGCTGCTGGACTGTCACAATTTTATGATTCAAATTATCATGTTGTACAGCCAATGCCTTAATTAAGGCTTTAATAAATTTTGAAGGCATAATTGCTGTGAATGTTACGTAACATTTTATTGTTTACTTATCGAAATCTCTGACTGATGAAATGAAGACATTGAGGTTAGTGTTAATGTTTGACTTTTGAAATACAAATTAAGTTTTCTAGCAAGTATCTATACTAGTTTGAATTGAATTGATTTATCTTATTTCATTGTTTATTAAAATAGGCTTTCATGAAATCAATTTAAATAGGCTCAAAGTAACAATGAAGGAAGAGGAGTAATAGGACTGTGTTATAATTTTTCATTTGATTAAGTAGATTACATTAAACAAAAAATTAAATTTCTTTAACACTTTAACATTTTCAAATTTGAGATACATTTTTAAATTCGTTATTTGGTGTTCGATTTGCATGAAATTTCGTACAGCCGTGTTGTTTAGCGTGCTGATTTCAAATTTGCCCTAAGTTATTTAATAAAATGTCAGGAGAAGCCCTCTCACCCTCACGCGTAAATTAAAATATGTTTTGAGTAGTTTATTGACGTAACAATATAAACATTTTAGGGAAACGTCCATGATGACATTTGTAGTAAGGTATCAAAATACAGTAGGGCCTATATGTATCGATACATTCAATTTTGTATTGCTTTATTTTACAGTTGAAAATATTATTAAATAAATATGACCAAATTGCTAATTTTTTGATAAAGAAACGAGTGAGCTCTAAATCTCCGGGAGCTTACTAATTAAATATTACTTCTAACTGTGTTATAATAAAGCAGTCTTTTCCAACTTGGGGGACGTAGCGTGTTTTGGGTGTGGTCACAATATATAGGCTTAAGCTTTATATTTACTTTTTCAAGGATTTTAATGATAAGAAGATGCGAAATTCTTATAGAAACGTAAGTTGTCAAAGTGCTAAAAACGACCTAGTTACTGCTTAGGTTCCTTTTGGCTATTCCATTCTGATAGCTTCTTGCTGACTTGTATACTGTGGCAGCCTTGTAATGCTGCTAGCATAATATAAAATCCTCCCCCAACCGCGGGCTTGTTGATTCTTTTTACTACATATTAGTCGCATATACTGATTACTATAAGCAATTTATAATAATTAAAACAAGCATTAGTGGACATGCGGGTTTAATGTCACGCTCTTTTGGTTTGGTTTGTTGGTGAAGGTAAAGTAAGGATTTTAATTCTGGCCAGAGGTAGTTAATCCTAACATCCCTCCAAGCAAATAAGTGTACATCTCCTCTAAATTTTACCTATCCCACTGATATATCTAACTGTAGATAGTCCGAGAATGGTACACAGTGAAAAAACTTAAGCACTAGAATTTGAACGCTTTTAAGTTACCAAAGGGTTGCGATGGCCGCAGAGACAAAAGTTGTCATAAACTACAAAATGTTGGAAACCGCTGTAATAAAGTCAGTTAATTTTTTTAAATCTAAAATACACGATTTGAACAATATCTGCAAATTTAAATAAATATATTTAAGCTCAATTGGATATTTACCTCAGATGCAGATAAACTGAAATAAATAATAATTCAAGTTGCACTGAAAAAACCTTGTAGCTTTAAAAATCCAGTATGACCAAATAAACAAGGCTGTCGTGGCAGGGCCTAAAACCTCCCCCGAAATTTAATGAACAAAATGGCTTTATTTGTGGTTCAAACCATATAAAAATTAATATACAAGTACAAATTAGGGGGCTGTGCCACCATAAAGAGCACTTCAGAGAGCTTCTAGAGGTGTTTAATATCTAGACATTTTCCTATCCTTTGGCAATTAGGGGGCTACGGTGCCATAAAAAAACTACCTCCGATAGCTTCTAGAAGTGTTTAATATTCAGAATTTTTCCTAGCCTCCAGCATTTATGGTGTTATGCTGCCAAAAAAAACACTTCAGATAGCCTTTAGAGGTGTTTATTATTTGGAATTTTTCCTAGTCTTCGGCAGTTAGGAGGTAATGTTGCCGTATAAAACACTTCATATAACTTTTAGAACTGTTTATCAATTAATTTTTTTATAGCTTCCAGCAATTGGGGGGTGTGCCCACCAAACCTCCCCCCTCCACTCAAACTATTGGCAGGCCTTGAAAATAAATAAATACATTTTAAACTACAATTACCTAAAAGCTCGGTTCAAAGCTTGATTATCACCCCAAATTAAAAAACAAAAATGGGAGCCGCCTCCTGGCCCGCCCCCTACGTTTTCAACATTGCCCTTCATGTACTATCCTTTGCTACTTGGGAATTTTTCTAATTTCGAAATGCTTAGAGTTGGGAAAAAACACTGCCCCCACCCCTCCGCTCCTCCCAAACAATATTTCTTGCAATGCCCCAGCGTGTCGTCAACACGATAAAATACTCATATGACCTAGCATTTCTGGCCAGAAATAAAGAATAGTTGAAGGAAATGATGGACCGGCTGGTTGAAATAAAGAGTAGATATGGCGTGAAGATCAGTATTTAGAAGGCAAAAGTGATATTTTTTTAATGAAGAGCCGCTGATAGTTAAAAGGAAACCAGAAGTTGGTAGACATAGAGCAGTACTACCTGGAAAATCTGCTAACAAAGGATGTCTACTGCACCAAATAAACTATGCCAAGGAAGGAACGCCATGGCCAAGGAAGGTTTCAACCAGAAGAGATTACTGCTGACCAACAAGTTGAGCTTGGAACTGAGGAAGAAATGGATGAAACGTTACATTGAGAGCATCGCGCTGTTGGAGCAGAAACTTGGGACTTTTAGGAAGATCAGATGATGGAATAGAAATACTTGGAGTGCTTTGAAATGTGGTGCTGGAGAAGACTTGAGAAGATCAGGTGGACAAATGAAGTCCTAAGAAGAAGAATTGAGAGGAGAACCATTTTGAATGTGATTCTTCGGTGCAAAGCAAACTGGATTGGTCACATCCTTAGGAGAAACTATCTTCTGCACGACATAAAAGGCAAGTTCGAGAGAAAGAGGAACTTAGGAAGGAGGATTCAAATATTAGATGACTTGAAGGAAAGAAGAACTTAGGAAGGAGGATTCAAATATTAGATGACTTGAAGGAAAGAAGAACTTAGGAAGGAGGATTCAAATATTAGATGACTTGAAGGAAAGAAGAACTTAGGAAGGAGGATTCAAATATTAGATGACTTGAAGGAAAGAAGAACTTAGGAAGGAGGATTCAAATATTAGATGACTTGAAGGAAAGAAGAAAATTCTGGGTGCTCAAGGAGAAGGCATGGGAATAATATAATAACACCTATTTATTTTTATTATAATAGTAGGACTCTAATAAGAATACAGATTAATCAACTTTCTTTATAAGAACCACCATTTTTCTCAATTTATTATTTGTATTTATTTCATGACGTAACTTTCTTCTCAGATTGATAAGTCTCAGAAAAGCTAATATTCGTTGCCCAAGTTCAGTTCAGTAGCTTTCTCTCTCTCTCTCTCTCTGTTCGGTGGGTGAATAGAGAACGGAAAAAGCAACAAGGTCATCTAATGGTTTTGACCTTTGATGCAAGTTTGAGTTAGTTGTCTGGCGACGTGCCAGCTGCGTGGTTATGATTGGACCTAGGATATATTGACGAGAGAGGGATTCCCCCGTCACTCACGTAGTACTCATGATCAGTGGCTTGTTTACAGGATAAGCAGAGCTTGTTCAAACTGTGCCTGTGATATGTTCTACTCACGATTGTCTACTTTACTTTACATCTATTACTGGTTCTAATCTGTGGTCAGTTTTTTATCCAAGACATTTATTTTACACTACCGACTTGCTAAGCCTGTCGTAGCTTCATATGCCTTATAATCTATTTTGAGGACGTTGACTACCTGTGACGTCACAGCCGGTCAAGCCAGGCTTCTCCACGTTAGTGAATTTACGTCTTACTCAGCGAGTTTTAAAGATATAATGTTGAAACAAAATCAATAAATTCTTAATTAATTCTGAAAATAATCTTACAGTGTTATAAAATTACTATATTTTTTTATCTTTAAGTAGTATTTTTGTAAACTTTTTTTTTATAAATCCTCTACCGCTTAGGCCATTTGTCTTAGTCATGAAAATGACGCGTAGGAATCTTCCTTACAAGATGTTAGATTAAAAAGTCCGTGGTAGTATATGTCTATGTAGCATAGGAAACAAGAAATACGTGTATTTGAAAAACAAGGCAATGTTTTCAAGGAGCAAATACTAAAGTGACTGTGTAAACTCGTCAGAGGAAGGGGGAAAGCGTTATCAGCACAAACTTATCAATTTCTTCCCTCGCTTTCTATTTGGTGAAATGTGGGTTTATCCTCTAACATTGATAAATTAAAGGCCGGGGACTGGATTTTGTGCCTGTCTTAGCCTTAACGACGTTGCCTACTTGAAGAATTCTAACCTATTTTTCGAAGTGGGTTGCATCTTAACTTGATGCACCATGCCATTTGCAATGCCAGGTATTGAACCCGGGACCCTCAGCTTAGTAGATAAACACGTTATTGACTGAGATAAGGTGTCTGATACGATTGTCTACTTACCAACAAAAATTGGAAACAGATTAACTCAGAGAAAAGTGAAAAAGTCTGTAAAAACCTTTAAAAAAAAATCAGGGAAATTTTTAATAGGAGTTCTGTAGCCCCTATGAGGTTCCAAATCCCAAGAAGTAAAGGATTGAATCGTTGAGGATTTTTACCAACCCGGTCTTTAAAAAAAAAACATTCTTCCGGTGGTTGACGCAACCTGAGGATTGGCGTTCTAAAGCAGCGTTTTTTTCAACCGTAGTGCCGTGATAGTACGTCAGCAGTTGTGCCTCGAGAGTTTTCGAAAGTAAGCAAGAAAAAAAAATCTGAGGGAAAAATAATATTCTTTCCAAAAATAAAATAAATGATCAACCTTATTTTAAAAAAAAAAGTACTATTATTAGAATTTTAGCACTTGAGCTTTTTTTACACAATCTTATTAACACTGGTTTTTTTTTAAATGATAAAATCTCTCCTTAAAAAAACCCGATGGTAAGCCTTAACAATTTTACTGCCTTGTTCAGGTTGCCGTGAGTTGAAAAAGGTTGAAAATCTTTGCTCTAAAGGTAAACGCACTTAAGTTATGCTCGGGTGGAAGTTCTCAGAACAGGCCGCGAAGCGTGTCATTTTATTTCGAATGAAATCAGGATATAACTTTCATCTAAAGGTACAGTAGCCCCATAGCTTCTTTGGTGTTGACTGACAGCTCACAGTTGACTTCTGACAATCAACATTTAGGTATACACCTAAATTTTGACCGTCAGAAGTGACAGCTGCTAAACACATGTTTTTGCAGATCATATGGTTCGGCGTAGGAGTACATAATTTGGTCTGGTAACTTTTCAAAGCTTTTAGCTGTCAGCTGTGAGCTGTCAGTCAGCACTAAAGAAGGCATGGGGCTACTGTAGGCTTAAACCCGCCTGGTCTACGGTTGTAGATGTCAAGAGAGACTGTAGATAAACGCTCCACTCTCGCAGTAGACTAGACTGCCGATGACAGGGAGATCAGGGATCGATCCTGGTTTGGTGCACTGACGGTAGTTTTTCCTAAACGAATTTTCACTCTCCCTCCGCGCAAATGCGGATACACATCCTCTAAATTAAACCTTCTCATTCCATAATACATTAGCGTAATTAGTAAATAGTCGTAATCCGAACGGGTAGTAAGACGCAGTGCTTAAAAAAAGTTTTTAGCTTTATTCAACATCAAGCGGCCGGGGTTCAATCCTCGGTCCCGGCACAGATTTATCTGATTACCAAACCCTTCCTTCACCTCTGACAAGACATCTTGTGAATGTGAGGAATGCCAGGTCTCCACCGTGGTTTGGATTCCACGTTAAACTGTAGGTCCTCCATTTCATCTCACAATCACCCTACCATTACACATTAGTGTAAGTGCGTATAACCCGAATGGGTAGTAGGACGCGGTGCTAATAATAATAATAATAATTCAACATCAAGGTCGTTTGATATTTCATATCTTTCTCTCAGCCACCGGAAAACCTTGAATAAAAAAGTTTAGCTCTGCATTCTGGCGGTACAATATTAAATTATATAAACTACAGGAAAAACCTGCATTTGCAGGCTGTCCAATTACGTTAATATATTGGGTCTTTGTTTCAAGAGTAATAATTATTTTTGTTATAAAAATAAAAAATTATGATAATCTTAAATGAAAGCTCCTTCGAGGTTTTTATTCAAACGACGCCACTGATTATTAAAATACTATTTTTCGGATATATTTTTGTTTACTTAATATCCCGGATGCTCGTATAGTTTCCGATCAACGAATCATTCAGTTCAGTGAATGAACCATATTGCGCGCAAACAACCTGTTTAAGTTCGCTTGCGTCCCCACCTTTTTTTCAAAAGGCAACAGATGTGAATCGATTTGTTCTCCTACGCGTCTCGGAACACTGACGTCATAAGTTGGCTCGTTGCCATGGTAATCTATCCTTGGCAAGGGTGTACGGAGATAATAAAGTTATCGTGTTGGTTTATTTCAACTTATTGGGTAGTCTTGATTGTATTTTTTTTATGAATAAACAAAAAACATGATAAGAAATTGTGAAACTGAAATACATGATACATCAATCCTTTAAAAAATTATATATTCTCTACCATTTCTAAAATTAATAATCTTTGGAGGTTAAAAAATATAAATACATTTATAGATTGATAAAATGGAATTTCCACAAGATGCAAAGTACATACAGTTCACTTTTTATATTAAGATTTTTATCCGACAGTTAGAAACGTTTCTAGATCTACTTTCACGTATTCATACGTCAAGTCGCGTGATCTGAAACTGTAATTTTTGATATATATTATCAATACTCGAAAATATAGTCAAACATTATCAATTTTGATCGCAATAAAAACATGTTTATAATTTCTAAAAGGTTTCTCATATGAAAATTGGACTCTATCTGACCGTTACCAAAACCACTACTGCCAATTTTTTTTATCGTTGGTCTCATGGTTTAAGGCATCAAGCTCGCAATAGATTGAATTGTTGTTGTTGCTTGTTTGTATTCTTCACCAAAGCAAGATTTAATGGCTAAGGAAGCAATCGAATATCTCATACGGTTTTATGGTTGTGACAAAATTTTCAAAACTAGTTCATTCTTCTCTAAATAAACCTTGAATGATTTTTTTTTTAAAGAAAACGAACCAAATATATTCTAATGCATCATATGCCAGATACCCATTTTGAACAAAATCGTTAGAGACATTTTTGAAAGATTTCTAATTTAACAAAAATTAGTCATCAGTAGTTTGAAGGCAAAAATAAAAAAACCGAGGTACCTATGCTCATAATTATAACATCTAAGTGTTGACGAAATACAACAAACCATTTTGGCCACAGCTCCAGGGACAGACAGACAGACAGACAGAGGAATTGACAGAATAGTAAATCCCATTTGTTTGAGTTTGGGGCACATTGAAATGGTTCTGGAATATTACTCTGCCGCGATGGGCGCCAATTGAAGTGTTCTGGTTCGGCGCGTTGAGCGTCGATTGAAGTTACACCGTTTAATTAGCTGGTAATTGCCCCG
>CABFVZ010002487.1:89888-116337 GCA_902151445.1 Timema monikensis | reverse complement strand
CAAACAATTCAAAGGTACCAATTCATGCAATATTTAAGTTCATGCAACGAGGATAAGGGTCTGTGAAAACAACCTGTAACTCGCATATTATATCAGCCAAAACTTCCCACTGCTTGCCAATGACTCTATTGGCAAGTGGGGAGGTTGGGGCAACAGGGGAGACCCAGAGGCCAGTCGAAGAGTGGCTACCCAAACCGGGTACGGAGTTTAAAACAGCTAATAAACTGTCGTGTTTTGTAAAGATCAATTTTGTCTCAACTCCCTCTCCTTCCGCCGTCATCATGTACCTCCCACCTCGACTCACGTTGCCGGGACTCTATCCTACCTCCCACTGCGACTCACGTTGGCCGAACAATCTTGCCGACCTTTTCCCTACCCCTACTCACACGGGTCGGAACACAACGTCACCATCGTCGTGACATCAACCAGTTACCCCCAAAGTCAAGTGGAATAACAACTTTACACGTGGAAATTAATATATATCTGCGATGTCTTTACCAACTAAACTCTCGCATTTTGATAAAAAATAATATTTACAAATATCTGCTTCAGAATTAATAGCTACCTCATCCCAACGCAACCCTCTCCAGTATAGTTATAGTCTCACCAGAAACGTGTTATAATAATAATAATAATAATAATAATAATAATAATAATAATAATAATAATAATAATAGCCTTTATTTAGCTGGTGAAGTTAAGGTGTTAACCTTCTCTTCCACTTAACCAATATTGAATACAACATACACTATTACATTTATTGAAAAACAAACTAATTTTAGTAAAGAAATATTCAAATAAGTAGAAAAACATTCCCATGTTCATTCATACACTCATTTAAAGCTCAACTAGTTTCAAGAACTCAGTTTAGTTTGTTAGACAAGATAAATTGCTTAACCGCACACTTGAATGGGAGTATATATGTTAGGTGACGAGTCGCGTTATTTAGTTTGTTCCAAGCCTGTGATGCCAGGACAGTAAAAGAACGAGCCTATGTTAGAGATGTGTTTATCCTTCAGAAATAGGAACCGTGAGGAGAGGTATTGAGGCTGAGATGTTGATAATATTCTGTGGAGCAATACTAATAATTGTAGCCCTCACTTTTTTTATTCTTAACCAACTCAGTTTATAAAAATAATTAGAAATATGGTCATGCCGTTATAAGTTAAATATGTATCGAACACAATGTGTTTTGTAGTCGTTGTAGTTGTTCTGCTAGATCGCCTCTTAAGTCATTGTATACTACGTAACAGTAGTCAAAGTGTGGCATTATTAAGCTCTGGACAAGGATAATTCGCACATTTTCTGGGAGAAAATTCTTCAACCTTCTCTGCGAATGTAAAGAGGCATACACTATCTTGCAAATCGAAGTTACCTGATCTGTCCAATTAAGATTTTCATCAATAATCACGCCAAGGTTTTTAGTCATTGTTGTCAGTAGTATTGTGTCTACCCCTAATCGTATTTCAGTCAGCAGGGAATAGTCCGCATTCAGTAGTAGTCTGCTTGATCCTATAAGAATGGCTTGAGTTTTATCAGGGTTAAATTTAAGTCCTTTTATTTCATATCAGGTATTTATTACATCTAGGTCAATATTTATTCGGTGTATGGCTGTATTTATTGAAGAACGAACAGTGGAAATATATATTTGAAGGTCGTCTGCATACATGTGATATTTACAGTATGATATTGAAGAAGTTATATCATTCACACACAGAGAGAAAAGCAATGGTCCTAAAACTGAGCCCTGTGGAACACCAGCCCCAACTGGGCGCTATGTAGAGAATGTGTTGCCTATCATAACACTTTGCTGGCGACCATGCAAATATGATCTCATCCACTTGATACTTCCTAGAGAGAACTTAAATAACACATGCAATTTTGCTTATAGACTATTAAAATCCACAGTATTAAAAGATTTCGAAAAATCTATAAATATACGAGTGTTAGCTCGGGCTTGTCTATGGCTAGTTTAATATCGTCTGTGACATTTATCAATGCGGTACATGCATTATGATTTGATTTGAATCCTGATTGATAGGCAGTTAACAATGTAACGAGTTACATATAACAAATACAAACAAATGGGGTAACGCTTACCCTCTTCCCTGTTAGACTTGAACTCTGGCATCGTGCGCACTGACCACCTCTCGCCAACGCACTGTTCCATAGACTAAACAGAGCCATTATGCTAGTCAGCTCTAGAACAAAGCCATGCCTGAAAGAAAACAACTGAAGGCAGTTTGGTGCACTTAGTTTCCACTTCCTCCGCCAGGAACATTCTCGAAGATTATAGTTCTTTGGGTTACCGGCAGAGTCCCCACTCCGTCCCCCCTTCTCTCCTTTTTCCTCCTTTTTCCTCCTTTTTCCCTCTCATCCTCCTCACTCTCTGTGAACATGGCTGTTCATTTTCACTATATATTGGGATATTTTAATAGTATTATCACTAATTGCACCATAGGCTGAGGTGAGTGCGACAGCTTAGGCTGTGACTTAATTGTATTTATCAAAATTCTTTTTCGGCTTGATATGAGGGATTTCATTCAAAATTACTGATTCGGACTTAATATTTATAATTGTCAAATTTGGGATGGGTTTCTTTTTGGTATGTTCGGGGTTGTGTTGTATCCTCGTCTTCATTATTCTTAACTTAGTTGGGAAACTTATTTTTGGGACTTTGACTTTGAGTGCGCATTTTGTTTCTATTTTTCGTGAGAGTAGCGCATGCTAATTGTTGACATTGTTAATGTAATATTGGTTGCCTTGGTTGCCTTAACAATTCAAAGGGATGCTGATCGACACTCATTTGTGTGATCTATTTATGACTATTTAGTGATAATTCATTGATAGACCAGACATTCGACGCAGTTGTATTTACTTTATGATGCACGCGAACCTTGTATTAGTTGCAAAATATTCTCTTGGTATTGTACTTTATACCACACCTCCCTATTAATTCCGAGAACGGGATATTAGCTCAAGAGTCAAGCTGGCTTTATCATAATTTTGCTGTGTGATCACGAGAACCTCTGTAATTATTGCGCCCCGAATATTAGAGCCATTATAGGTGGGCCCACTTAATATTAATTATATTTATCTTAAGGCGATTATATCTATATCTAAATTTATTTAGTAATGTAATGTCCTTGTTCGGTACCCATTCGCTTGGCTTGGGGTTATCTTGTAATCTTAATACATTTATGGCATAATCTACCATTGTTATTCATGAAATATCATAAATAGTAAAGTCTTTGACTTTGGACATTCCAGTCTATTATTGTTATTCATGAAACAATGTATGAATATTAAATTCTCTGAGTTTGAGCAATCGTTTCCGTTTGATTATTCATGAAATATTATATTTATAGTAGAGTCTCTGACTTCGAACCTTCTAGTCTGTTTTGCTGTTCATGGAGAGTTATGTTAATGTTAAGGTCACCGACTTTGAGCAATCTAGTCTACCTTCATATTAACGAGGTATCGGGTTTTCCGGCTTTTGCCAATCTTGTCAATTTTTGAGTGTAATGACACATTATGTTTAACTTCTAAACCTACGGCTTTAAACGCTATAATCAAAGTTTTCATGTTTATATTTTGTTATTTTTTTAAACTATTACTCTTATATCCAATAAAAATTTTGTTACTTTCTAGTAACTGCCTGACTTTTATTTCTGGAAAAAATAAGGTGGTTACAACAAGTTGTGTTTGTTAATGTATCGGTAAATTTGTTGATGCACTAGGAATTCTTGTGCCTTAGAAAAGGACGGAAGTACACTTATAGGTCTAAAGTCATGTAAATCTGTTGCTAGTCCTTTTTTAGATACTAGCCTAATAAGTACAAGTTTCCACAGTAATACCTCCTTCAGAAGTAATAGCTACCCCTTTCAACGTAAACCTATCCATCCTAGTTGCAAACCCACCAGGAATATGTATTTTACAACAAAACAAGCAAAGAGGATACAATGTTTATTGTCTACATTATTTTATCATTAAGACAACTGTGTTGGAAAAACTATGTTTAAGTACTTATACATTTATAGACTATCAATATACTTATTCAACAAAAATAAAAATGACACAAGACAAGAAAATACTATCTAAAAATACAAAATGATAATTAATAATATCCTATAAATAAACGTTTCCACTGCCAGGGGATCATGAATGGAATTTATGCACACACGAGCATTTTTGTGATGTAACAACCAAAGATTACATGTAATCAAAATTCGGCCCTTGACTGTATTTGAATAATAGAACGAGTGCAACGCAAAACTACAATTTTCACGAAGCATTCGATCAGATCAAGATCTTTAGGACGTATGATCGACCTAATCATTTGAGCAAGAGTAATTGGGAAGATTCATATACATTGTTAACAACTACAAAATGAGGCTGCAAAGAGGATAAATTATATCCAGTCAACATATAGTTACAACCTCCTAGAAGACTCAGCCAAAGGAAGATTGTAATATTTGCAAGGGGGATATATTATCTTTAGTCAACATCTTGTTACAACATCCTAGAAGACTCAGCCAAAGAAAGGTTGTGATGGCTGCAAGGAGGTTGTATATTATCTCCTTGGAACACCTCGTTACAACCTCCTAGAAGACTCAGCCAAAGGAAGGTTGTGATGGCTGCAAGGAGGATGTATTATCTCCAGTCAACACCTCGTTACAACCTCCTAGAAGACTCAGCCAAAGGGAGGTTGTGATGGCTGCAAGGAGGATGTATTATCTCCAGTAAACACTTCGTTACAACCTCCTAGAAGACTCAGCCAAAGGGAGGTTGTGATGGCTGCAAGGAGGTTGTATATTATCTCCTTGGAACACCTCGTTACAACATCCTAGAAGACTCAGCCAAAGAAAGGTTGTGATGGCTGCAAGGAGGTTGTATATTATCTCCTTGGAACACCTCGTTACAACCTCCTAGAAGACTCAGCCAAAGGAAGGTTGTGATGGCTGCAAGGAGGATGTATTATCTCCAGTCAACACCTCGTTACAACCTCCTAGAAGACTCAGCCAAAGGGAGGTTGTGATGGCTGCAAGGAGGTTGTATATTATCTCCTTGGAACACCTCGTTACATTGATCCCTAAAGAGCGTCTGAGACAAAAGAAGGCCACAAGGGGTCGCAGGGAATCAATTATTGACAAGTTCCCTAACCTGGGAGCCCCTTTGGAACAAGGAGATGTTGTTTTGCCGGTGTAATCTCATTACGTTCCGTTATTAATGCATGGCCGGGTGCGAGCTACTACACTTCATTAAGTTGAAGGGGGCGGGGGCAAGGAAGGGGTAAGGGGTTCTCAGACACTTAATTACCCCGTCTCATCCACGTACGTTTAAACCACACCGCATGCGTGGTAAGCCTCAAGACCTGACAACACAACATCAACAAATATACCGCGATCATTTAATATGGGAAATGATGAAACAGGGTCGCGATTATGATAATGAGCACACAAGCGTCTAGCATCACAGTCGTGGTGAACTCCGAATATTTCTCAGGATCAAACACGCTAGAATTATTACAATTCCAACCCTATCGGTGTTAGAATCTAAGTCTCTCAGAGATGATCGCACTGCTCCCCAACGATCTTTGACCCGGCCAAGGCTAGCATTCATATTATATTTTAACACCGCGTCTTACAACCCGTTAGGCTTATAGGCTTGTGTATGTTCTAATTACGTTGGTGTGTTAGGCATAATAAAGGTTGAATTTAGAGCTAGTGTACCCACATTTGTGTAGAAGGAGAATGGAAAACCGTTTAGAAAAAAAACACCCTCATCACACTCGACATAGATTCAAACCCCGATCGACCCGTCATCAGTACTCTGGTCTACTACAAGAATGATACCTTAGACCATTCGACCACTGAAGCATGTCGGCATTTAATTGCTTATAACCCCCTTCAGTGGCCGCATGGTCTAAGGCGCTACTCTCGCAGTAGACTAGACTGCTGATGACGGGGAGATCAAGGTTCGAATCCTGGTCAGGTGTAATAAGGTGGTTTTTCCTAAATGTTTTTCCACTCTATCCACGCAAATACTGATACACTTCCTCTAAATATAACCTTTCATATCCCAGAATTTTTGTGTAATTAATGCAGGTGTACCGAACTGGTACAGTCCGATTTTCTTAGTAAGAACCTTAACCGACAGCTAGAAAAGGTACAAGTTCTACTTTCACGTGTTCATACGTCAAGTCGTGTGATCTGAAGTTGCCACTTGTGATAGATATTGTCGATAAGATAATGTAGTAAAGGCCTACACCTTGACACAGCCAGTAGCGTGTCTTCCTAGGTTCGATTACTGGTATGACCCGCATTGGTGGCGTAGTTGGCTAACACGCTAGTTTCATGTTGAGCTCAACTGCCGAGGACGGGGAGATCGAGGTTCAAATCTCGGTTGGGTGAACTGGGAGGGGGATCCCTAAATGGTTTTCCACTCTCCCTCCACGCAAATGCGGGTTCACTTTCTTTAAATCCAACCTTCCCCATTCCTAATCCATTAGCGTAATTAGTACTTAAGCGTATAGCCCGAACGGGCAGCAAGACGCGTTGTTAAATAAATAAATAGATTACTGGTATGGACAACAAATTGATCATGGGGCTTGGTGTTGTGTCTGTTCTAGATTTAAGTAGTTTGTAAGTCGAGTGCTGATATAATCAGTCGGTTCAGAAAGTGCAAGTTAATTACCTCAAATAAAAAATATATGTATATATTGGTCGAATCCTAAATTTATCGAATCCAAATTCGAATCCTCTAATCTTTAAAAAATACGATATTATTCAAAGTGAGAATTATTTAAAATTTAATTTAAAAAAAAAAGTTTGTTGAAGGCATTATTTTGTCAAGTCTATTACGTCATAAGCAACAAAGCTAAACCTTTTTAGTAAATTAATTATATTAATACAATTTTCTTCTTTTAGGTAATATTGTTACCTACTCTCCCAAATACAAAAGTTTCTATAATTTATTTTACCAATTGATTAATATTGTTATAAATTTGAATTTAAGGCATTTATAATCGTAGTAGAGATATTTTTTTGATATTTTTACTAATCTAGAAAATCATTGGCTTTGAGCGTTCCATTTTTAATATAATATCTTCTTCTCAAGTCAACAACCCTAAGTTTGGTTTGATGTCATTCCCATCCATCCACAGCTGGTTGGTGTTGCCTGCACCATCTGGTAGAGATCCCATGTCCTAAGTGTGGTGGGTCCCCATTGCCTTCCTCACTGATTTTATATGAGCCAGCATGAAAGAGCCTACCAATTTTGTCGGTAAAGTATTCTCCCATACCTTCCAAGGTTCTTTTACATGTCGCTATCGATATGAGTCCGACGCGAAGGCTTTACTTCCTCTCCGAAGGAAGTTGTGCTACGGATTTTTATCGCTCAAGAAAAATCCGTTAATTCCGACTGTGTTCGAACCCACAAACATCGAGTCCTAAGGTGAGCACTTTACCCCAAGACCACCAAAGTTGACCTCTAACATAGACACATTCCTAATCATGCATTTCCCTTAAAGGGTAGTAGGTAAAACACTGTGCATATAGCTAAAAAAACAACAACTCTCTACTTAATCCATCCTCATTAACTTTCTCCACTTTTTCTTATCCTTGCATACTCCCTTCAACATCCATACACATCCATGCATGCTCTTTTAGTCTAAAACTATTAATGTTTATCTTTATACTGATGACCTGGTGGTATAGGCCTAAGGGTAAGGTGTCGGACTTGTGTAATGGGGTCCGGAGTTCAATCCTCGGTTCCGGCACAGATTTAATTGTCAAACCCTTCCTTCACTTCTGACAAGAAGTGTATTAATCACAACTTGTGAATGTGTGGAATGCCAGGCCTCCACTCGTGGTTCGGATTCCACGTTAAACTGTAGGTCCTCCATTTCATCTCACAATCACCCTACCATTACACATTAGTGTAAGTGCGTATAACACGAACGGGTAATAAGACGCGCTGCTAATAATAATATTAATAATCTTTTTTTACACATTCGTCTACAACATGTAGCCACGTCTCACATGGTCCACTCCTTCCTTTTGAGCCACACACTCTACCTTCATATGTTTTACTTGCCACTTAATCCCCACTTATCCTCTCGACATGCCCAAACCAACGTAAGACACTTCTTTCTCATTGAATTATCGGATTCCCTTTCCAACCTCACTCCTTCAGCACCCATTCATTACCGAATTCTTACGAGTTTGTCCACACATATTTCTTAGATATCTATTTCAAACAACATTCACCTTGCTCGTGTGTTTCTCCCGACAAAATCCACCCTTCACATCCAAATAAACATTGTGTGCATCAACCCAATTTTATATGCTTACATAAAATTAAAAAAATGTTAACAATATTGACAGCAAAATAATAATATGTTAATGTTTCATAAGAGGCTCTTCTTATGAAAATTGGATTGTAGTAAGACGCGAAGAAAAAATAAACTAATCAGACTAACGGTGAGGCAAGAAATGTTTTTCCTTCGGAGCGAGAGCAGATGGGAAGATATTTACATTGCTAAAACACTAGCGTAGCTCCAAGAGAGCGCTTATGTGTTTTGTCTACACAGTATGACGTCATGGCCAGAGTACAGAAACTACTGCTAGAACACTCGCCTAAACAAATTCCATAAATTTACATACACTTTCCTAATAAACCTCCTCACGACATGGGCACTTAAACGAACCGAGGCCCCGACTTCTAATTCTGACAATGGCGTCGTCTGCACAATATATATATATTCTCGTTTTGGTGGTCACCTTGACCTTGACTGATGTCAGCTGCTGCCAGATGTCACTCGCTTAAATTTTACAATAACTTTTGGCGGATAGAATAGATGAAATATGGTTGTTTGCAAGTTAATAAATAAAAAAAGACCGTTTAGGTCACAATGATGTAGCCAATGCCACTTCTCAAATTAAGATTTATTTTAATTAGCTTCGAAAGGGGTTTACAATGTAACACTTTATTCGGTTTAATCACTGACGCTTGTCGTACAAACTGTTGATTTATATACAGATATTTTTTTTAATTCTTACAAACTTGGGAATGAAAAATAGTTTGTACAAGCTCACTGCACAGTTTTTATCGCACCTTTACCTAAAAATAAAGACATTTACTCAAAACTCGTAAAGATATGTGAAACTAAATAATAATAATTGTAGAGGAAACATTCCACCAAAGAGCATATATGAAATAATACACACGTTTACAGAAACAAACTGAGAAAAAAAGTAACTTGACTGTTTACCAAAGAGCATAACAATACATTTCCCAGATCTCAATCTAAAAATATTATTTGCCAATATCTCAGAAATGATTGGTTTTTTAAAAGTATATTTCAAATAAATGTTTTAAAATTTTCTATAGTATTCGACCAGAGAGCATATGTGAAATAATACACACGTTTACAGAAACAAACTGAGAAAAAAGTAAGTCCACCAGAGAGCATATATGAAATAATTACACACGTTTACAGAAACAAACTGAGAAAAAAAGTAACTTGACTGTTTACCAAAGAGCATAACAATACATTTCCCAGATCTCAATCTTAAAATATTATTTGCCAATATCTCAGAAATGATTGGTTTTTTAAAAGTATATTTCAAATAAATGTTTTAAATTTTCTATAGTATTACAACTTTGCAATGATAAGTTATTTCGTATCTCAAATAGTTGCGGAAATATGATCAAATTAGTAAATTTGCACTTATTAAAGTACCCTCCCTCTAAATTCTTTGCATTGGAAAATGATACGAGTTTTATTATTATTATTTTTTGGGGTAATTTAAACAATGTCTGAATATGAAATTTAATAAAAATCATCAAAGGAAATTTTTAGAAAATCGATTTTTTCTCTCTTTTTAGCGTTAAGTAAAATTACCCATAATTTTAGGGTTTGATGGATGATTACAAAAATATCTTGGGGGAGCTTTATGAAAACCCTAAATACCAAGTTTTAACCGATTGTAAAACAGTTCCGGTTTTAGACCCACATACAAACGGCATAGAAAAATTAAAAAAATATTAAAAGTGTCAGAAAACGTTGACATTTATTAATCGAGCTCAATTTTTTTTGTCGATCACAATACTTTCTCTCCAAGGTGTGTTACTCAGCTCTTGATTTTAGTTGGCGCTGTATATATATTTAAATGTAGGAGGGGTAGAGGAGGTCACCACGAATCAAAATATTACTTGTCAAAAATACTTCTCCGGGGAGACTTGATAAGTCCCGACAGAAAAACTCGCAAGATTTTAACAGAAGCTTTTTCCCTTCATGGCTTGTCGGAGGTTAATCAGTTGTTTGCGATGACGTAGGAAGTTAATTTTAAACCTCTCTAAGATCCCGAATAGGAAACAAATTAATAAACTCTTCACGTAGATGACAAATGAAAGTTCGGCAAGGAGAGAAAAAAAAGGGGGGTGGTTTATGATAAAGCATAGGGGAGGAGAAAGTTAATTAAGTTTGTGTTAATTTTTCCTTTTTTTAAAAGTTCAATTTTAAACGAGAGAAGGAAGCAACTTCAAAGTTTATCATAGTATTTTTATTAATTTAAAAAAATGTTCTTGAATACTCTTCAAAAGTAGATCTTATTCAAAATTACATCTTGAAAAAAAAATATTTTCTTTAAAGTAATTACTCTCAGCTATGTGATATAAACTGCGTTACTAATAAGTTTAGTTGTCACCCCACCCCCGTCCCCCCGCTTTATTTAAAAGCAAAGAGAGTGACGTAAGAGAAAACGATTTAAAAAGTAAAAAGAAAACAAACATTACCGGCAATTATGTTTTCCTTCGCCGCAAAACTAAAATAGACAATCGTATATAAACCGGAAGGGGACGTACACTAATTTCTTGACCCATTTCTCGACCGCAACAACAATGTACAGAAGGGGCCATGAAAATGGGACGTATCTTATACAGTCCACTCTAAGAGATGTGAGTTTGGAGAGTTTTCCACGGAAAATCTTGTTTTTATTTAAATGAAACGAATGTAACATAATAGTTTTACCCAATATTTGATCCAATCGTGTATTCCTTTCAAGTCCATGACCTAGCCCACGTACTCAGGGTCGACCTTAGCAGACGTGGAGGCATGGACAAACTTTGTTTAGGGGGCTCCCAGATATCTGCCTCCTCCCTCGCCCCCCCCCCCCCNCCCCCCAATAAAACATAATTTGGGTTTAATGTCTTAACAGTATTTTGCGTCTATATACTAATTTTCAGCCGTATGAGGTCTTAGGAAATGCCCTAAAAGGTGAATGCATGTGATAATTAATGTTAGAAGCCATGTTTTTTTTAAAAAATAAGGGCTTATTTCTCCCCAACAATCCACTTGATTGTCTTCCCCAACGGACTTGATCTGTATAAAGGTACAAAGAGCAACAGTGTCAAGTTTGAATAAAATTGGTTAATGCGTTTTAAAGTTATGAGATATATCCACCACAGGCAAACAAATGCAAATCGGTGGAGTTAAAACGGAGAACTCGCTTCACTCGTTCAAAAAAATCAAATCACATATTTATATTTTTCTTTATTTCTAGATTCTGATCATATTTAATAGGTCGCTTACACAGGGAGCCAACTATACGAGCACGCAAACAAAAATTTCCCACCCCAGCTTATTTTTTCCTCCTCTGTTACCCAAGCAATCACAGGGACCACTAATCGTGGGGCCCTGTGCTGCCACACTGTTTGCATACCCCTGAGGGTGGACCTGCACTTACCCCTTTCAGCTCTTCCTAAAGTAAAAAAAGGGAAACAAATATTTGCTATCTTATGAAGTATAAGACGTCGTTCAAATTTTTTGATTCGTGTTGAGCCCGACTGCTGAGGACGGGGAGATCGAGGTTCGAATCTCGGTCGGGTGAACTGGGGGTGGTTTTTCCAAAATGGTTTTCCACTCTCCCTCCACGCAAGTGCGGGTTCACTTCCTCTAATTCAACCTTCCCAATTCCTAATCCATTAGAGTAATTAGTACTTAAAGCGTATAACCCGAACGGGTAGTAAGACGCGGTGCTAAAAAGAAAAAAAAAATTTGATAAATATTTAAGGGTACGCTGAACAAAGCCCTGACAGAGGGAAAGAAAGACTTATAAAACTTAATGACGTCAGGTCAAAATCTGCGTTAATTTTGTTACGATCATTTTTTATAACTTATTTTCGGCCGTTAAAATATTGAAACTATAGGGTAGTTACTAAAGGATTAGACTTTTAGTGCGTTGAGAGTCATTGATAATTAATATATCGTGAATTATGTCTTACATCGTTGATATCATGAATTAGGAATGGTATATTTAACACACTACACTTGATTAAGTCAATTATAATTTGAGTACAACTAGAATGCTTAACAAATAGTATTGGTACTCTATTATAAATAAAGTCCTCCCACAATTATTGCCCCCGAGCATCCCAAGGTTCGCCCGAGTCCTACCGAATATTTAACAAGTGTCCGGTTTGCTCGGTCCAACCCTACTTAATACCTCTGTTGGTTCTACACTTCTTCACCTTGTTTGAATTTTCACAAATGGGAACGTGTCAAATTCAAACTGTGAAGAAAGTACTCGAAGCTTTTTTGTTTCATCATCTTGTTGACCAGAAGCTGATTTACACTATAGGCCCACTAGGCACGGGCCTAGGGGCGGCGGCTTTAGGGGGCGGCACATTTTGAATTAAATTATTTTATTATAATATGTTGTTTTTAATAATTACATTTAAAAATCATTGACTAATATTATCGAAATAGTTCAAGTTAAAGTCAGACCGACAATATTTATTTTTAAACAACTGTACTTTGCAATAGCTTTGTAATTTATATTCCGTTCACGATATGATTTTACCTGGATGACAGTTCGAAAATCATATGTTTAGGTTTTGGGTTGCCAACACTTGTAAAAGATCACAGTTTTGTTATAAATGTAAAGATCTTTAATTACCTGTTATATATTACATTTAAAATAGCTTAAACTTAAGTTTTCTCATACTATTTCATTTTTTTAAATAATTTCTTTTTATGCAACTTGAAATCATATTTTAAACATAATTAAAAGTACTTATTTTTCGTTTTGGAATGTTACTGATTTTGTGTAATATAGTGCACACACTATAAAATATAACTATAAATAAAAATAAAACTATAAATAAACTTTGTGCCTGACCTCAAATAAATATATAAATAATAATGGCCTAAATTACTGTGGTTAACTATCAAATTAATATATTACCATCTGTTTTCATTACGGTCATCCAAAGTGATAGATGTCAGCTGTTGGCGTAGTGATATATTAGAGATTACTTCTAGTAACATTTCGAGCTGTCATCCAGGTAAACTTAGCTCGTGAATGACTTATACGCCAATCTTCCCTTCTTCATAATGTTAACTCAAGCTACTGTAGGTAATGTACAGTACATGCCTGATTATCTTCCGTAGAAATCTTTTCTTGAATACTAACTTCCGCCCCCCCCCCCTCCTCTCCTCTTTCCATCAAAACTTCCTAAATCCACTGAAAAAAATTGGGAAAAAGGGGAAAGGGGGGGGGGGGGCATATAATAACGGTGCCTAGGGGCGCAAACATATTAAATCCGCCACTGTTGCTGTCGTTCTCAACATATTCAAATATTACATATAAAATGTACTTCTCAATTTGTGTATAAACTATACTTATTTAAAAAAGGGAAACTAATAAAACTTAATTGGACGTCAAGTACCACCTGAAATACTTGGCGTGCCTGTGGGGTACTAGCAGGTATGGTATCCTAAGTCTTAAAGTTTCTTCTTCAGTTTAATTTCCCCCAAGGACCTTAGCACCAGAAACATGATCAAATGCATTACAATAACAACAAACACAGTTTTATTCTCATACTCACATATTGACTACAGCGTTTGGTGGTTGAATGTGTCACTAACTTCGAGTCTACTGTAAACCAGATATGTTAATACCAAGATATTATAATAAATCTCCTTCATCTGGGAGTCAATGAGCTGACATTTTTACTTTAAAACGTTCGTCTTGTAACACCGTCCTTATTCCCCAACGAATAAAGGCTGGTGCACAACAAAACTAAGAATAAAAAAAGGAAATAATAATTGCAGAGGAGCCGATTGGATAATCACAAAAGTAAATAGGCCGTACTCAGATCTATTTAGTACCCCTCACAAATTCCGCATTTAAATGGTATAATGGCAATTGGAGATGCAGTGAAAGAAATATCACTGGGAGAAAAATAAACACTCTTGCTCAAGCGGCAACGCTCTCTACTCACAAATCGCGGTCCCCCTCTCACGTTTTTCAAAATGTCACCGCTAACTCTGATGACGTTAGTAGAGTACTACAACAACATGAGCGTGCCTAATTTATTAATTCACTTTTAAACATCACACTTTCTCCTCCGAGATATATCGTACAGCGTGCTCCTTGATTTAAATCGCTTACAATCCAAATAATAGGCAGACTTTGGAAGGAAGACGTTACCGAAACTGCCCAGACCAATTATGTAGCCATCAGGCGTTTCACCCATAATTTTAACATCCTCGAGATTTACTGGTTCTTCTGACTTTACCTCCTCCTCCACTGGTGGTGGGCATGCGAGTGACTCAGCTGACTCTGAAATCTGGTACTTCAGTCACTCTTATCGTGTGACAGGTAGAGTCGCAATACTCGATGTAGCCTCGCTTCTCTCTGTCTTGGTTCACTACTTTGGAAATTACATGTCTATCTCTCAAAGCCATACTGTAAATATTCTCTACAGTCATATAGGCACTCCCCGCAATCATATGACCCACAAACATCAAATTAATATAGCCGGTCCTAAGCCTGGTGAGCGTACCTAAGAGCTAAACGTGCTGTATTATTTGTAGGGTCCGACGTGCGATACGGTGCACATGTATTAACTATCCAGCAGCCCAATGTTGTTGTTAACTGCTTGACTCTTCTGCACCGTCTCTTAAGTGAATTCAAAGTTCATAGTGGTAGGTGAACCGGGATTTACTCCGGTGCAGGTAAATACCAGTTTTTCGTTATTCGGCTCGCAAACGTCTTCATATGTTAGAATACCTAAGCGACAGGGTAAAAATACACAAAACTCGCATTCTCAACAGGCTATTATGCGTCTCCAGAACATTGTATTGACCACTTTTAGTTTATCCACCGAGTACTTTTGATCGGCGGTTAGATCACACAATTTTACGGTCTGCATGGCGTCAACAATATTTACTAGCTGCTGTAACTTGTCCATCTTGACGCAGTACGGCTGTTGCTCGATTAAGAATATCCAAATTGACAGAAGCACCAATCTAGGTCATCTTAAAAAGAGCTGATTTATTGTTTGAGAACCGAGTCACTGTTGTGACTCTTAACCTCGTGAATGAAATTATTTACCTGATGAAGTGATACCAATGAAATGATGCTGTGAAGAATTACATGTTATACATTAAATAGCACTATGAGGTGAAATTGGTGATCGTGAGTGATTATGCTGGGTCTCTGGTATGGGGAAGATTTTCTTTTGTTGGGATAGGGAAGGCGTGTTTAAGGTATGATGATGAATTGTGGGTGATTTGTGAGAGTCGCTTTCCAGGAAATGAATCGGTAGGATTTTATCTTTTCTTGGGATTTGGTTTGAAGTGGATGGATACATTTCCATTCCCCACCTGGTACCGACAGCGGCGCCAGTATTATTCTCTGACTCGTAGAAAACCTAGTCGGTTATCCCGGTGGAGTACGGTGGTGACAAAGGTAATAAAATATCAAAGGGTGTTAAGATTTTCTTTTCTTAGGATCAGGTCTGAATAGGATACATTTCCATTCACCATCTGGGGCCGACCCCAGCGTCAGTATTATCCTCTGACTAGTAGAAAACCTAATGGGTTATTCTAGTAGCGTCCGGCCGGGATTAAGGTAGTAATGGCTTGGAATTAGCGACTTGTGAAGGTCGGGCCTGAAGTTGGAGATAGGATGGGATAGGTGGGGTGGTGGGTTGTCAGCGATTCCGCTGTCCTTCTGGCGTAGTCGATTGTCGGTTTGGTTAGTTTCTATTCCACATAATAATTAATGCTTTTTCTTAAAAAAATTATATATATTAGAAATTTAGTTAGAATAATGCTCTTCTACGCCAGCCATGGTCTCTTGTAGCGTCTATGCTCAGCAGGGTCGTAGCGTCCTAAGTCTCGAACTATGACGTTTGTGTGTGTGTGTCTGCCTGTTCGTAGAGTTTTTCTGTTCTTTTCTTTGTATATTTCTTGCAGCTGTCTGCACTTTGTCATTTCGTGTAGGTCTGCTGTTCTAGTGTGCCAGGGTGCTCCAGTGATCGTTCTGAGTATCTTGTTTTGTGTAGCTTGTAATTTTTTCATGAGATGTTTGGCTCCGTAGCTCCATGCTGCACAGTTATACAATATAATCGGTTGTATCATTGATTTATATAAGATAGTTTTTGTGTGAATATTTAGTTCTCCTCCTTTGAATAGAGCGTACAGTTGAACATATCTTCCAATGGCTTTTTGGTTTGTGTCCTTATTGTGGCTACTCTAGGTTAGCTTCGAGTCTATTGTAGTGCCTAAATATTTTGTCTCTCTTTTTACAGATATTTCTTTGTTTAATAGAGTGAGTGGAGTGGGAAGTGTTTTACGTCCTCGGCTTATAATCATTGCTGATGATTTTGTAGGATTGAATTTAATCCGCCAAATTGTAAGACAATCTTGTAGGTTTACCAAGTATCTTTGCATTGTTAAACTGGCGTAGCTTATGTTTTGTTAAGTGGTATAAGCCATGGTGTCGTCGGCAAAGAGTCTTATTTTTATTTGCGGATGAATTGGGATGTCTGAGATATATATGCTATAAAGGTGCGGTGCTAGTGCAGATCCCTGGGGCACCCCTGACCTTATGTTGTGTACTGGTGATTTTGCTCCGTACATGACTACTTGGAATTTCCTTCAAGCGAGGAAACTGGTGATGATGTGGATGATCCATTGTGGGTAGTTGAAGTTAATTAGTTTTTGAATTAGTCCTGTTCCAGACTCTGTCAAATGCTTTTTTTTACGTCTAGGAATATTGCTACTGTGTGGGTTTTATTTTCTGCAAAGGCTATTGTAGCGTCTTCAATTAGATTTAGTAGCGGGTGGATGGTCAAGTGATTCTTCCTGAAGCCAAATTGCAATTTCGGAATGATTTCATTTTCCTCGCTAAATTTATTTATCCTTTTTAAAATTAATTTCTCAAAAAGCTTGCTCAAAGTCGTGAGGAGATTGATCGGCCTTTTGTTTGCGGGAACATAGGGTCCTTTCCTGGTTTAGGTAGCGTTATTACTCTCGCCAGTTTCCATACGTCTGGGAAGTGACATAGTGTAAGTAGAGCGTTGAATATTGTCAGTAGTGTGAGTAGTGCCCTCGGTGGTAGTTTTTGTAATGTTTCGTTTGTTAGTCCGTCGTGGCCTGGCGATTTCTTTATTGGGAGGTGTTTGACTGTGTATTTTAACTCGTCGAGTGTTATTGGGTCCACCCGTGACACAATTGGTCTAAATATGTATTCCTGTACTGTTCTTTGTGCGTCCCTGAAGAAGTCTGCGTTCCTAGGGTTTTGGTTGGAGTGAATTGTTTCTCTAGTGTCATGGCTATGGCTTCCGCTTTCTCTGAGCTTGTATAAGCCATACCGTGCTCCCCATGTATAGCTGGTACCGACTGTTTCTTGTTGGATGATTTTAGTTGTTTTGTGACTTTCCAGATTTTGCTGGGATCCATAGTGGTGTTTGTGATGTATGTGTTCCAGTTGTTGCATTTGATAGTTTTTACTCTACGTCTCACTTGTTCTGTGAGTCTATTGTAGGCTGTTCTGTGCTGCGGTGTTCTGTATGTTTGCCAGTCTCTACTTGCCTCTCTTTTCTGAGCGCAAAGAAAGTCAAGGTCTGGGTGTTGGCGACACAAGTTGTGAGTTTCCTGTTACATTACGGTGTTGGTTCTGTATGCCTCCTTTACTGTGTTTGTAAAGAGCTGGAGTGTAGTGTCTGCCCTTCGGTGGTCTTGATGTTAATATCGACAGGTAATCTTTCATTTAGTGTCCTTTTGAACCCTTCCCAGTCACTTGTAGTCTTTAGTTGTTGTTTTTGAGCCTCTTTATCTCTATCTCGGTGTTCGTTGTGATCTCACACAATATAGGGTTGTGATCCTAGTCAAGTTCTTTTAGAACGGAGAGCTCTTCTTATATCACGCCTATATTTCTTAAGACCACATCTATCACGTCTGGTCTCTGTAGTGAGTTAGAGGGGTAGAATGTTGGTTTGCCAGGCCCGACTACTGTGTAACCCTAGGTGCCTGCATGGTCACTTAGTGCGCGTCCGCTCGTGTTGGTTAGTCAACTATTCTAATTTGGTTGTTTACTCTTCATGTCCCCTGCTAAGAATATTTTTTGAAGTTCGTAAGTTCGTCTAGGTCCTGTTACAGAAGAGTTTTAGTCGGTGGTTTATATATGGCCGCGAACAAGATACCTCTGCTCCTTGTATCTACTTCGACTGCTGTTGATTCTATGTTTTGTAAGGCTTGAAAATGATGTTGATAGTGGGGAATATTATCTTGGATGAATACTGCGGTTCTCCCTCCCTTTCCGTTGTGTCTATCACTTCTGTAGAGTTCGTAACCGAGAAAGTTAAGTCTCTTATTCGAATTTAGATGTGTTTCGTTAATTAGCCCTATATCTATTCCATATGTTTTAAAAAGTTCTTCTAATTCATGAGCCTGCGTAAGCATCCCGTTTGCGTTCCATATAAAAACGCGTAGAATGTCTTTGGTCCGCGTCTTGTCTTTTTTAGTGATTCTTGTTGAAAAGTAGTCAGTCATTTCCTCTATCATAATGAACATCTTCTCTGTTGCGTCTGTTGCTTGTTTGAGTCTGTTGAGGTAAAGTTTGAAGTGTGTTATGATTTTCATGATGTTTAGTTCTTTGAGGAACATAATAAGGTATTTTATGTCGGAACTGGATGAACAGTTTTCTTATTGTGAGGAGCCGTGGGTCTGTTTCGCCTGGACTGCCTGGGCGTAGGATCGGTGGATCCTGGCCGCCTCAGGTACTTGGGGGTTTGAAGTGTGTCTCTGCCACATTGGAGGATAGCTCTGTGTGTTGGAGGGTGGGGGCATGGCCCAGGTCACGGGTCTGTTCTGTGTACTTGTCTTGGGTACTTGTGCCATATTCTTTTTCTCTAGCAAGTTTAGGTACACCGGGCATTTACTGTAATTTGCCGTATGGCTTTCCATACAGTTAATGCACCGGGCAGGAGTGGTGGTGTCTTTTTTGGGGCAGTCTTTGGTGGTGTGTTGTTTTAAGCACTTGACGCACCGGGGATTGTTCTGGCAGTTATTTCTAGTGTGGCCGTATCTTTGGCACTTGTGGCACTGTACGACTGTGTTGAGTGGTGGAATGTAGGGTTAGATTTTAACTCTGGTGTGGTTGATTGATTTTATCTGGTAGATGGTGCTGGTGTCTGTGCTCTTTGCTACGGTCATTTTGAGAGTGGGAAGAAGTGTGACTCTCGTGTTACCCGCAGACGATTTCCTGGAGAATTGCCTCACGTCAGTGATGGGGAATCACATTTCTTTTAGTTCTGTCTCTAGGTTGCCGGTAACCATGTTGGGCGGGAGTCCCTTGATTACTACTTTGACTGGTTTGTCCTTAGGTAGCGTGTATGTGTGTAATTCTTGTTTGAGGTCGTTCAGCAAGTGTTGAATTAGGTCATAGTCCTGCTTGTTTGTCGTGTGGATTGTTAGTCCGTTTGTGATGTACGTTATCTTAATGTCCTATCCTATCTCTTTGGCTACCTTGGTGATGTGACTGTAATTCTGGGTACCTAGAGTAACTATTGTGGGGTTTCGTATCTTGGTTGTTGCTTGAGGATGGTCGTCAGTGTTCTGTTTCTGATTGTCTGGTGTGGGGGTATGTTGTCGGCACTTTTCAGGGCGTCGAACTTATTCGTCACTGTTGTTATTGTCTTTTTTGTTTGGGGTTGCTTGTGGAGTCGGAATTTTTCTTTTTCGTCCTAGTTTGTTGGCCATCGTGAATGTCCCCTGTCCGTCAGTGTCGGCTTCCATGTCTGAGACATCGGTCGATGTGTAAGACATGTCTGAGTCGGGTGCTTTTTGTCTGGAGCGGTCAGGGGCGGCCATTTCGCTCAGCCCTGAAAAGGGCAGGCTAGTGGCTGGTGTGGAAGGGCTAAGATACCCTCCTCTGTGCAGTGTGGGAGGGCTTGTAGTGTTGAGTGATGTCCCGGAAGATGGACTCCGACTGTGAGGTATTGCTTAACAGCCGGTTACGCTTTATGGCCTAGCGTAGCTTTTTGAGACCGTTAGATATTCCCGCTACTAACTACCGAAACGTCCGTCCCGAGCTTAGTTAAGTGTAAGTTATTGAGTTTACCCAGCGGGCGTAAGACAAAAGTCCGATGATTTGCTCGGCGTTGATAAACGCTCCGTGTTAAACAGTATAATGGAATGCACTGTCCATCCTTAACTGCTCTACAAACGCTTATAAATAGACGAATAAATGCAAGCCCCCTTTAAATCCATCTCTCCCTCCATCGAGCGACGTCATGTGGTATGAGAAGAACAGGGTCAATGACCTATTGTACTAGCTCATGGTTTCAAGGTCACGATCTATTCTTGTCTCGACTCGTATTGTCGAGCCACCAAGCTGGCGCCAGTCATCTGGGAAAACCCATTGTGACATCATTCAAGGTCACGATCTATTGTCTCGACTCGTCTTCTCAGGCTGCCAAACTGGTGCCAGTCATCAGAGTTGCGACAGTGCGATGACGTAATCAGGAAAAAACACATTTCCTTGAGTGAGGGTTGCCAGAGTCAATGACCTAGCTCACGGTTTCAAGGTCTCGATCCATTCCTCTTTTGTCGAGCCAGCAAGCTGATGCCAGTCATCAAGGCAAACCAATTGCGACATCATTCAAGGTCAAAATAATATTTAAAATTGTATTTCATAGAACGGTTGTTTAAAAAATAATTTAGATCGGTGACGTAGTTGACTGGCGAGCTTGTTTGGTCTAAAGCGAGACGGCCGAGGACTGGGGAGTTCGAGGTTCGAATCTTGGTTGGGTGAACTGGGGTGTTTTCCACTCTGCCTCTACGCAAATGTGGATTAAACCTTCTTAATTTCTTATCCAGTTGGACTCACGGTTCTGCTTCTTCTTTAGATCTGTGGTAATATTTGGTTTGGTTGAAGTGTATATAAAGAAGAGCTAGACTCGTAAAGATTGTTAACTCTCTAAAAAGAGTGCAGAGTGATAAAATCCCACCTCGGTGACTCAGTTGACTAACGCGCCAGATTCGTGTTAAGTTAGACTACCGAGGACGGAGGAGATCAAGGTTAAAATCAAGGTTGGGGCAACTGGGGTGCTTTTCTCACTCTACTTCCCCATGCAAAGATGGGTGCAACCATCTCAATTCCTAGTCCATTAGCGTAAATAGTACTTGAGCGTATTATAACCCGAACAGTTAGTAAGACGCGGTGCTATAAAGAGTAATATATAGCAAACATGCCTACACTAGAGGACAAACTGGTAATCACTGCTTCGGTGGCCGCATGAGGTAACGCTCTATTCTAGAATTAGCCTATAAACTGCTGATGTTGGGGAAATTGAGGTTTGAATATCAGCCGGGTGTACTGAGGGAGGTAGTTTGAGCCCATACCTGAACTTGGATCTTAAAGCCGGATTTTTAATTAGGTTTTTAACTAGGCTCTTTTTAAATACAATACCACAGTGGGTCACGAGCAAAGTCGTGTGGGATTGCTAGTTATGAATAATTTAAAAAGTAAGTGTGCTCTCATTTGCGTGAAGGTAGATAATGAAACCATTTGGAAAAAATACATCATTTCATCTGACCATATTTGAACCCCATCACTGGCAAAAATGACTAGGTACTTGGGTAGCAATCTACCGTCACAATGTATTTTATACATTCATCGATGGTTGCATGGTCTAAGGCGTTACTAGATGGCCGTTGACAGAGTGATTAACGTTTGAAGCAAATGTGGGTATACATTCTACCTGGTCGACCGGAAAAATCCCTTTGAAAATGGTGGGAGTGTTTAAAGTACTACCGTTTTAACAGACATCAGCTGTACTAAAGATATCGGGGTCAAATCCTGGTTTGCACGCCATCTAAATTTTTATACTTGCATCGATGGTCACATGGTCTAAGATGTCACTAAACTGCCGATGACGGAGTGATCTATTTTTTATTTTCTCACTACAATCAAATGAGTGTACACATTCTACCTGTTCTAGAAAAATTTGGCCGACTGGAAAATCCCCTTCGAATATGGTGGAGGTGCCGGAAGTACGACCATTATAACTGACATCAGCTGGGCTAAAGATATCGAGGTTCGAATCCTAGTGTGCACACCGTGTAAATGTCAGGCTCATCTAATTCTGGAGGGAGAGGTTGAAATCGAATCTCCAGCGGTGTAAACTGTAACTATTCCACTCTCTAGAACATTTTCATAATAATCCTTACCGAACGTTTTACCAGAAAGTTAACGTGTCACTCATATAGTTATGTCAGGGAAGGTCGTGGGTTCGAATCTTGCTCGGGTGAACTGGGGTGGTTTTCTGCTCTCCCTCACTCCACGTAAACGCTGGAAAATTTCTACCTTATTCCTCCGATCCATGATGGAATCCTACATCCACACATGTCGATGGACGATACCAAACAACAAATTTTAGTTGGCTTTTGGGGTGGGAGATAGTGGTCCCTAACTGAGGATTATAAATTACCGTAAGGCTTCCGAGGCCCCTGATTGTGCATAATCAGTGCTGTGTATGCTCTCTAGTTGCGACATCACCGGGGAAACCCTATTGCCACATAGGGGGTTATGACATTGCGTTGACGACACCGGGAAAACCCATTACCTTATAAGGGTTTGCGACACATGCCTTGAAGGAGGGGGGAGTGAGGGGAAGTGAAAGTGGTCTCAAGGCAGGAGAACCATTTATCACACTCTTCGCTACGCTGCCGTTAGGAGAGCTTCTTGCTCCATGTTCCTTCCGATGACGAGGGAGGAACGCCCGATGCCGTGGACTGCATAAAATAAAATAAAATCTCGCACACGTCCCAATCCTCCCCAACTATAAAAAAATTAGCACTAATAAAAAATCTAATGAGCACAAATAAAAAACCAATAAAACAATAAAATAAATGTACCATCATCTTTGGAACAAGAACCAACATGTCTGGGACACTGTAAAGTTGGTCAGGGGGAGGGGAGGGTGTCAGGAGTTAAGAGTGGGGGTCAGGAGGAGGATATGTGTGAAAACCATCAGCCAATCAGAGTGCGAGGGGCGTGGTCACGTGACCAAAGTCAACCAATAAGAGCATTGGGGTGGCAGGTCCTACCAGCTACTCACGTTGCATTCATCAGCTTTTTAATCTAACATCTTGGATTTTTCACTTTTCGAATTTTTCTCCTAAAGATGGAATGCTAAATAGCTTATATACGAAATTTCAACTCTTTATGGTATCGGGAAGTGGTACAAAAAGTTTTGTAAAGGCAGACTGTCACCACATGGATTATATAGATAGATAGAGTCCAGAGGTCAAATCTTTGTTCTACGTCGGACAACACAGAAACTCTTCTAGTTCTCCAAACAATAGGAAGGGTTCAGAGGAGTTGATAGAGTGAGATGTGTATATAAATGAAAATGGCGGAGAGATAATTAAGCGTGGCGCTCCCAAGTGGTGATTTATGGCTGCTGAGTCATCGCTCGGAATAATGCGGCCATGCAAGTGTCCCGGGGAGTTCGTCATCCTCAAAGCAAACAAGTTATTTGACGGTGAGACGGAGCGCGCCATTGTTGGTGACGAGATGATGCATCGATTATTACCACAACAAGTACAGTTACGTTCACGATAAAAATAACACACGATTACCCCCCACCCCTCGCCTTGAGAAACTAAAAAAAACTATATTAATTTTTATTCCGGAAAATTTTCAATTTTTTTCTTTAAAAAAAATCATTTAATTTAGTTCTCGTAAAGCAATATATATTTATAGTCGACTTCAGTGGTCTTGGGGTACAGTACTCACCTCACGACCCGATGCTTATGGATTCATATCCAGCTTGAGCCAAGGGATTTTTCTTGAGCGATAGAATCCATAGCACAACTTCCTTTTGGGGTCCCATGTCAATTGTGGTGTGTAAAAGAACCATGATGGTATGTGAAGATACCTTGCCAGGCAAAATTGGTACGCTCGCTCATGGAAATTCACTGTGTAAGTCAAAGGGGAGCTACAACAATTCCTGAACCTCCCTGATGCATGGGACTTCTATCAGATGGGGAGGACAGTAATAACCAACAAATAACCTTGAAAGGAAATCATTACGAGACAATTTTAATAATAATTTTAATTTTTTAGCACCGCGTTTTACCACTCGTCCGGATAATACGCTTATATACTAATTACGATAATGTGTTAGGGATTGGAAAGGCTATATTTAATGGAAGTATACCCACATTTGTGTAGAGGTAGAGTGGAAAACAATTTTGGAAAAAACCTCTCAGTACACCCGACCAAGATTCTAACCACCTTTACCTCCCCTTAATCAGCAGTCTAGTCTACTGCGAGAGTATTTCCCTAGACCATGTGGCCACTGAAGCGGGTTCTATTAATTATTGATTTTTGTTAAACGGTCATTTATGCAGGCTATAAACAATTTAAAACATTTAAATAAGACCAATCTATTATATTTTTTTAGTTTTAGACAATGTAGGGGATTAAAAGTTCTGTTTTGACTAAAATATATAGTATAAATATTCATCATTTAATTTATAGAAATCCTTGAATTATTTAAAAAAAACTCAAATACGTCAGCCCGCAATTGAGCAATTCCAAAAGAGCAGCCGCCGTCTGTTGGCGAAGACAGTGACAACTTTTGCGTAAATAGGTTGTCGTGTGGTCAACACAAACAAACCCTTCGGCCTCTAATATCAGTTTCATAGACCATACTCGCCCCAAGTGATTTTTCTATACAAGTGGATGTAAACTAATGTAATTCCGGATCTGTTTTTTTAATAGGTCTTACCGTTGAGCCAAAAGAGACCTCCAAATAAAGGTCCGCACCGAATTTAAAGTTGTTCCACCATTTTTTATTTTATTTTTTAAAAACTTTTTGGAGCTTTCTTGTCTGTTACAGGCTAAAGGTGTTTTTACAAAATAAGTTGTAGTATTTATTCTTGTGTGTAACAAGTGAACATAAATTGTAGGCCAAATAGAAATATTAGAATGGAAGGGCAACAATTCGAAGTACTATAGAGTCACGACTATCTGGCTGAAAATGGCGGCATTCCGGGTCGGATAATACTGAATCCGAGTGTAAATAATTGTCAGTATGGGTTTGCCTACTTAAAAAAAAAACATTCACAGAACATTTAACTTTGTTTTAAGGGAATCTGACCATTTTCTGATTGCTATGTCAAACAGGAATACAGTAAAAATTAAACGAGAAAGAAACCTTTTAAATTCTTTACCATACATTATTTTATTTGGTAAACGATCCATCGGCTACAAAGCAATAACAAGTGAAAATAGAGCGTCAAATGGATGACATTATAAATTTAGTAAATGTTGGATCTGTACCGGTGTGTTTATTTTAAAACACACTTGTTAATACCGAGAACTGGACCGGATAATACGGGGGGCCGAATAACCACGATTATAGTGTAGATTTTCGTTATTTAGTATTTTTTGTTTAACTATTTTTTTAAACGACTATGAAACTGGAAAACAATTGAAAATAAATCAACCCAAGACTCATTTTTAAAGGGGAATTAAAAAACAAAAACAAACAAAAAAATCACGATAACTGATGATGATTATTTGTCGTTTTTTTTAAAAAAGTTTATTATAATAATTTAAGTGAAGTGCTTTTTAAAATTTCAATAGTCTCATCAGAAGTCCATGACAAATTAAAAGTATTCTTTTTAATTCCTGCATGCTCTGTGTTAGTAAAGTCAGAAGTTATCCGAGTGTGCTGGTATGGAAAGGGTGTACGATGGTGACTGGCTCTAGGGTCTAGAGAGATGGGTGGGGGCAGGGGTTGTCTCCATGAGCAGTGCTTCCCACACCCCCTCTTTCCACAAGCGACAGCCGCTGAATAGTAAGTTACAACTGTGGAACTCACCCTGACTATGGTCCGTAGGGAGAGCACCCCCACTACCCCAATCCCCTTTTCAACCAACACATGAAGTGGTTCTCCCCCTCACATTTTCATCTAAATCATGCCAACATGATATAAAACTATTTTTTTTTACGGGCAGTAAAATATGTTTTGAGACAAGGTAGTTTTTGTATTATCATTTTGTTTTTTTATAGAGTATTTGGAGTTTTAATTTTTTTTGTAAATATCACATTGTGTCGGTTGACTTGCGCCCCCC